>CAUYQG010159729.1:0-11423 GCA_963574415.1 Tarsius wallacei | reverse complement strand
TTGATGAGGTATGCCTCTCCCTCCCCTAGCAGTTTCCCTACTGCCAATCCCACCCCTCTTCCCCTGACTGCCTTATTTATTTTTCTATCTCTCATACTAAACTTTCTTGAGCTAACACAAGGGCTATGACTGCCACTTAGTAGGCCAGTAAATACTAAAAGAATAATGTTGTAAATTGCTTAATTTTCAGCCGGGTGCCATGGCTCATGCCTACAATCCCAGCACTTTGGGAGGCTGAGGTGAGAGGATTGCCTGAGCCCACGGGTTCGAGACCAGCCTGGCCAATTTGGCAAGACCTCATCTCTATAATAAATAAATAATAAATTTAAAAAAGCAATTAGCCAGGCATGGTGGCGCATGCCTGTAATTCCAGCTGCTTCGAAGGCTGAGGCAGGAGGATCACCTGAGCCCAGTGGGTTGAGGCTGTGGTGGCCGTGGCTCTGGGTGACAGAGTGAGACTTCAACTCCAAAAAAAAAAATTGTTTAATTTTCAAATGTGTTTTTTAAAATGAACTACGAAAGGTTTTTTGCTATGCTGGAAAGGAAAGTAAAAAGAGAGATTTACATGAGTAGCTTAGAAAGGAATGAAACGTGTTGGTAGTATGAGTACATGCTTTCCTCTCTAAAATGCCATGTAGAAAGAATGTAGTAAGCAAAATAAAGATGTGCTCAAGAGATCTGTTAACAAGCCAGCCAGAGCATTGAGAATTGTAGGTCAAGAAGTAAATAAATTTACAAAGAAAAAGTTACTAAAGATTTTGGATGAGGAAATGTAATAGTTATTAGATGGCTAAATATTACCTCCCACATGTGATAACCAGAGGGTTCATGTTAGGTCTTACTATATTTAGTAAGTGCTTTCTCCCAGGTGTTTCCCTCTCATGTTGCCCATACACGCCAAAAGGAAAAAACAAAGCAATTCTTTTAACATTTTTCAGGACGAGGCATTATATGGATTACAACCTGGGCTGTTGTATTAATAGGAGCAATGATAGTAATACTACCTTTATCCCCTTGTTCCTTATTCTTAAATGACAGTTGGCAATCTGTTATCCAACATGACTGTATGATGGATAGTAGTTACTTGTTCAACACATTTCTTACTCAAGTGAGAAAAAGAAAGAGAATATAATTCACAACATACAGATAATCTTGAATTCTTCTGAAATTAAAAATAAAATTTTTACTGACTTTGACAATTATTAGTAACAAATTACTGTAACCACCTAATTGAGAAATCCTACTTCAAAAAAAGTCTACGTATATTACTTTATGTATGTTTACATATGTCATACATACATACAATACATATATTATTGAGCCTCACAGTAGTCCTGTGCTTTCAGTCAAATAGGTTCTGGTATCCTGAACCCAGTGACCCATAATTGTCCAAAGTCACATGTTAATTAGGGGTGGAGCAAAAGCCAAATCTCAGATTTCTTGCTTTGTGGGCTTTTTTCCTTCATACCACATTTTTGTGTCATGGACTGAAAATGGCAATCAGCATTCACACAAAAATTTATAAATGTTCATACATACACATACACACACACACACACACACACACACACACACACATACATATAACATGCATTTATACGTATATGTGTGTATATATGTATTGCCATTTGGCCATTCTTTTAAGTATCTGAAAATTGCTCTATCAACAAATATCTAAGGTTTCACTTCTACATCTGTCCAAGAAAAATATTAATTAAAAATTAATGGATTTCTTGTGCACAAAATGTTTGCACTTATTCAGCATATCATTGCAATTCTTATTTCTTTAAGAAAATAATCTGAGCCGGGCTTGGTAGCTCAGCCTGTAATCCCGCACTTTGGGAGGCTGAGGTGAGTGGATTGCCTGAGCCTGTGGGTTCAAGACCCGCCTGGGCAACTTGGCGAGACCTCATCTCTACAATAAATAATAAAAAAAAAAAAATCAGCCAGGCTTGGTAGCGTGCGCCTGTAGTTCCAGCTACTTGGAAGGCTGAGGCAGAGGGATCACCGGAGCCCAGCAGGTCGAGGCTGCAGTGGCCGGGAGCGGCTACTGCACTCCAGTCTGGGTAACAGAGTGAGACTCCAACTCAAAAAAAAAACAAAACAACAAAGAAAAAGAAAATAATCTGATTGACTATTTCAGCATAAGTAAAATTTGGTGCAAAGATTTGATTCTAAAGTGTTGACACTTTATATCTATTTTAGGCTAGCAATTTCAAATTGCATTTTGTCTTTTTTATAAGGATTTCCAAAATGTCATCCAACCCCAAGTTTAAAGATCCTCACACTCCCAAAAAATTAAAAGAAGCAAAGAATTGATAGCAGTCTTGATCAAGAATGAAACACGAGGATGCCTGAGTAAAGTTTAAGGAACTTCTTAATCAAAATAGTGACTCAGCTCATGGTCTTATGTTTAGAAAGATGGACTCAGTGAAAACACGGCTGATACATTGTATAAAAAAAGATATCACTGTGTTGAAAGCGTCACTTAGAAAAAGGAAACATTTTACTGGCAATAAGTTTTAAGAGCAGCAATTTATTCAGACATTACAAATATATTTCACTGAATAAGTGAATAGGCAAATGTAGATTTTGGTATTCATATTTAATTTGTTCTTTCATAAAATGAGTCTTTAAGTTTTTTTCCTTTACCAATTTCAGCTTTCATCTATAGATTACTTAAAATTCATAACATTCTGAAATTTGGATTACCTCCCTAATTAACACCTCCAGAATTTTCAAATTAGTAAGATTTTTCTATTGTTGAATGTTTGTGATTCAAATGCAGCTTTCATATTCAAGTAATTTCACAACATGTTAGATACTTGGCTGGCCTCTGTTGGCCTTAAAATTAACTTCCTTATAGAACCATGGATTAAGAAACAAGCAGTCTTTGAACTTTTAAGAAAATAACAGCTTCAAGCCCATGAATTTGTCCTAAAAGAGGACTATAACCATTATCACTGCTTTGAAAAAATGTTAACATAAATTTTAGTTTGATTGTTCAAATTAACTTTATTTTCTCCGGACAGCTCTCAGTTTTTATTTCATAGTTGATTAGAATCATTGTTCTTCTAATAGCTGACATAGTATACAGCAATGACCCTGTACACTTGAGATGCCTCTGGGGTATTATTATATCATTATTTTATAGAATGGTACAATAAATGATAAACTAGGTCACTGAAACCATGCAAAATTATTTTTGAAATGTTGTTTACTATGACAGGGATATTTCTGTTTGTTACTGTATCAATATCTACAAACATGTGGGAGTTTTCACCGAACATGAAACATTTGTTTAGGATGGTCTATCTAACAAAGTACAAGTTATGTGATATAAACAAAATTCACTCTGGGGACCAGGGGAACCTATTTCACAGACCAGTTAAATTACCATAGCTGAGAGGTTGTTATGACTCCTGATCAGGAGAGACATGTCTATTTATTAAGATACTTTAGAAGGAAAAAACAGTGATGTTAAATAAGCATCTCCATTCAAAAGTCCCAAGAATGAACCTACAAACTTCAGGCTTTGATTTACTATCCAGCTCTTACTTTCTTTCTTGTATAGCATGCTCCAGGGTGAGTAGCAGTGGGAATTTACTCACTTAGTGATGGTTAATTATTCTCCTGGGCAAGGCTGGGGGGACTAACTAATATGTAATATGTTTTTAAAAGCTTGCCAAAAGTGATTAGAATCAAAATAGTTTGGGCACCTAATAAGTGCAGTTTCACTTACCTGAAAATTGCATTCAACCATAACAGCTCATTTCATGATAATAAGAGATTAATAAGTTCTTTGTCATAAAATGCAGTATAGATGTTATTGATAGAGATTTATTTTATTACTGTTTTGTAAAGAGGAATTTTGGGTCAAGTTATATTATTAACTAATGCAATATTCACTTGTCCATATTCTAAAATAGAAATTAATGATAGCTTATTAGTTTAAAAGACTGTTTATTTTACTGTCTTTACAAACATTAGACTGTGAGAGTTTTTTTAGTTCAGGGAATATCTCTGTTCATCTTTATACTTCTAACTTCTAGATGTAATGTATGGTCTATAAATCTTTAATGTGTGAATGAAAGAATGGTGCTTCATCTCTTCTTACACTCTATTTGGTGCTCTTCTGCTTGTAAGACGTCATGTGTATCTTGTCCTTTACTTCATCACAATGTCATTCTTTCTGTCTGGAAAGAGACTACATCTTATTTACACTCAGGAAATATAAGGCTTACTGGAGACATTGTAAACTCATCCTGTCTGGTAGCGACTCTCACTATATAGGATACCCTCTATATTATTATGTGCCCTAATAATGACAAAATAGTTAATATTTTATAGAAATTGTCATCAGTCATTTTCTTTGTTGTTTTAAACATAGAATCTAATTCTAACTAGCGTTAAACACAGTGATTGGCACCTAAAATAGCCACATAATATATTTTAAATGAGTAGACAGAAGAGAAGAAGGAAAATAGGAAAACTGAAAGATCAACTTTTCTACTTTTCCATCCTGCAGTTGTTTAGGGAATTTTTTTTTTAATGGAGCAAGGGGCATGCTTGCAGTAGTCAACTAATAAAAAGAAAAGGAAAATAGAAAATTATTAGAAAAAGATTTAGAATATCAAAAGCATGATCATCTGAGTCTTGTTACAATAGAGCAAAGGGCAGTATTCTCTATTGATTGAGTGATTGAGTAGTGATCTCACTCTATCACCCAGACTTGAGTGCAGTGGCATAATCATGGCTCACTGCAGCCTTGACCTCCTGGGCTCATGCGATCCTTCCATCTCAGCCTCCCAAGTAGCTGGGACTGCAGGTGTGTGTCACCATGCCCAGTAAATTTTTTGATTTTGTGTAGAGACGAGGTCTGGATATGTTACCCAGTTTGGTCTAGAATTCCTGGGGTTAAGCAATCCTCCTGCCTCAGCTTTTCAAAGTACTGGGATTATAGTCATGAGCTACCATGCCCAGCCTTAGCAATACACTCTTGACAGCTGAAGTCATCCGTATAACCAGAAGAGTTCCTAGTTTTCATAAGAACAAGCTTTCATTATAAAAAACAAAACAAACAAAAATGTTATATTCATCTGTTAAGAAAAATAGGAAAATTATGCGCATTTAGAAAAATCCCCTTCAATGTTATAAATGGTAAGTAGAGTGCTATTTTAATTATCTTGAAAAAAATCCCCTTTAAAGTTCACTTAATTCCTTGATGCTTACAGATGAGTGAGATGTTGATGTCTATTCAGCAGGATGGCTTCTTTACCTAACGGGTGTCTTTATGTGTATGTGTGCTTTTTTGGATACTATTCACTAATGATATTTTGCACTTAATCAGCTTAGAATTAAATGTTTTTGATAAGGGATCTTTCCATTATTTTAGAGAGCTCTGAAATCAGACTTGAGCTTGAGTCTACGTGTGTGATCTCTTCAAAATGGTTTCCTTACTAGGAAAATGGGAATAATTATGCTTACTACATAGATCTATTACAAGACTTCAGTGAGATAATCAGCTCTGCCCAATGCCTGGCACATTGAAAGTGCTCAATAAATAGTCAAAACTAGTATTAAAGGATTCCAAAAAGAGAATTGTATATAAACTGTGGTAGTTTTTTAGGACCTGCACCATCACATTTTTATTTTTCTAGAGACCTCAAGTGTACTGTTCAAAAACTGGAACAGAAATAAAATATACATGGATGATTCATAAATTATCTTCTGTTGCTCTCACCTCTCATTGTAAACAGAAATTCTCTAGGCTTTCAATAGGAGTGACTCTTCAGCAAAGCATATCCATATGGCAATTCTGAAATATAAAAATGAACTGCTTTTTTAATATCGAATAAGCATAAAAATCAAATTATGTTGCTTAAAAAGGAATCCTCATACATCTTTTCCCATCTTGCATAACACAAAAATAGCTAACTGCTTTGCTCATAAAAAATCATATTTGGAGGGTGACTAAGCATGAGACAGTTCCCAAACAAATTTTTGAGAAAGTTATGCAGGAGTGAAAGTGAGACTTCAGCTGTAATCAGTCTCTTAATCTAGGTTAGTTCAGTGAGGGTAGGCTGGTAAATTTTTTAAATCGTCAGTTAACCATACATCATTTTTCAAGATATTTTGGATTTTGCTGAAATACTATAAATCTGATCTGATTTCTTTTAAGCCAGAAGCTAGTTTTGGCAGGCTGTAGCTTCTGTGTACTTTTTTCTTTACAGGCACACATAAGTATTTTCATAAGAATATTTTTCTTTTGCATAAAATGCATGTAACTGTGAAGCCTAATGTAACATATTTATATACTACCTTGCTCTGCTCCCTAAAAATAATTGGATGGCCCATGTTTAACAAGAACAATGTTTTTATTGAAAAGTGGAGATATGGATAGTACTGTACCAGAATGTTAATTGAGAAAAAATTTGCAGTTTTTGTCTCAAAACATATAATTTAGAGAGATTACACAGTCACTTATAAAAGAAACCAAAAAGTTTACTTTTGCTATTTCTTAGGTTCAATAGTAGTTTAGTTTCTATTTCTTGATCTCTTAAAAGAACATACATATAATTTAGATTCATTTTCATATAATATGCTTGTGGAGTTAGTAAATACCAGTTAGAGTATTTCAAGAGATTTGGTGTTGCAATTTACCTGAATAAACCTTAGATATACAAATTATATCCTGGGAAGGAAGTTACTCTCAGTAAAGGATTGAGGTGTGAATTTGCTCTTGTTTATCTCTAACTTTTGATGTCCATTTGTATAAACTTGCCTAGGTTTGTGTTCCTGCTTTCACTTTGTTTTCCTCTGTGTTTTTCTTGTCATTTTGGTTATCGATATAGACAATAGTGTGTGTATATAAAAACCATACTATTTTCAGAAAAAAAAAGTTAAACACATTTTTATTCATTTTTAAAATAAAAATTACTGTCCAAAACCTAACATTAGGAAAATGTATTTGCAGAGCAGGGGTAATGAGGGCGTGTATTCAGTATTGCCATGAGTTTCATAGACATTCCCAAAAGAAAGTAGTCCTTCAAAATATTCCAGAATGTAAAAAATTTTTCTACTAGTGGCCATGTATCAACCAGTCTTTGACCCAGATTTGATTTTATTTACTGCTAATCGTGCCCAGCTCTTATTTTATCTTAACATTAGGTGGGTAGGTAGAAAGGTAAATATAGCTAGATAGATATGTCGACTGAACGGACAATGATAGAAAGAAAGAAATATACACACATACATACATAAGTATGTACCATTGGGGACCTCAAAAGACCTGGAATTTATTTATTTAAAATTTGTGTATTTATTCTTACGTGTTTAAACTTAGGTCACTTTCAAAGGACTCTCCGTTTGATGCAGTACACCTATCAAGATGCTTTTTCCACTGCTCAAAACAGTTTTTGAACTCATCAATTTGGATGCCTTTTAGTGCTTCTGCCGTTTCTTTTTTTGTTTGTTTCACCTCTTCCACATTGGCAAAACATTTCCCTTTAAGAACTTTTTTCATGGGGAAACAAAAAAGTCGCTGGGGCAAGATGGAGTGAATAGGGAGGGTAGAACTCAGGGGTCATGCCATTTTTGCTTAAACACTGCAGAACACTCAGTACAGTGTGGGCAGGTGTACTCTTAAATCACCCATCATGAAATGGGCAAATGCGTTGAAAGAATCTCTGAAAAAAAATTTAACGGTAGCAGAACGCAGTCTCTCACGACAACACTAGCTGGTACAATGGGAATCCTGTATTACAAGGGGCCTATCCTCCAAAAGATGATTCCAGTTTATTTTTGGTGAGTTGGGGGGGCCCTCACATATACTTGTTGAAATTTTTGGCACTAAAACAAGGAAAATATTCAGTACTCTCTTTTAAGTACATCTTTAAATAAAATATCATGTAGCTGGGTTTTGCTTTTTAATGCAATCTGAAGCTTCCAACATTTAAGTGCATAGCATTTCCCTTTGCACCTTGATAATATGGTAATTCTGTGCTTTGTATTCTTACATTCATTAGCTAAAAAATGTTTCTCTATGATTTTTGTTTTGTTTTGTTTCTCTATAATTATATGAAACCTACGAACCAAATTAACCCCCCTTATTCTCCTCCCCTGGATGAAAGCTTAAGAATGTTTCAATTTCCCATTCCATTCTTTCCCCAAAATGAGACCGTTAGGATGTTTTTACATTCCTCCACCTCCTTCTAACTCCTCATTTTGCTGACATAGTTCAATACTTTTGGTTCCAGATTTATTTGCTTTTTTCCCTTACCGTATGTCTCTTCTATTTTAAGAATTCTTACTTAGCCATTATATTACAAATACTTGGATAATCGTTATTCATTTTGTCTTAACATGTATATTGCAAAGCTTATTGCACTATTTTTCATTCATCTTCTCCTATCCTGAGATTTCTGTTCTGATTCATGTGTTGTTAGATTCAAGCCCTTTATTGAGGTTTTTTCCTTAGATGAGGGGTGGGGGTGGTTTCATCTCTCATATTTGCATGTCTAAAATTGTCTTTCATCTAAACCTGGAAGATAGAATGATAACTGTATTGGACATAAAATTCTTTGCCAGCCATCATTTTCTTTTTGTCCTCAGTATTCCAATATCTTTCAGCTTCAGATATTAAAGATAAGAAATAAAATGCCAATCTGGATTTTTTTTTTTTTTTTTTTTGGTAATTTGTTCTTTTCTGGATATTTGTGAGATTTTTTCTTAATCATTAGAGTATAGGAATTTTGCCAAAATTTGTCTGATTCTATACCTTATTGTGATTATTCTACCTAGGATTTAATGAGCTATTTTTTTTCCCACAAACTCAGTGATTTAATTGAGAGAACTTAAGTATGTGCTTTTTAAAAAAATTCTTTATTTTAAAAATGTGGGTACAATTCAGGTTTGAGTATACAAATGTTCATTATACAGCGACCCTTGTTGATGAGGTGTGCCCCCCCCCACTCCTGGCAGGATTCCACTACTGCCAAACCTGCCCCCCCAAACCCCAGCAATTTCCCACTACTGACAATCCTTTTCTTATAGTATTATGATAATTGTTCAAGGTCCACTTATGAGTGAGAACATTTGATACTCAGTTCTTTGTTTCTGTGATAGATCACTCAGTATTATAGACTCTAAGTCCATCCAAGTTGCTGTGAAGTTGATAATTTTGTCCTTCTTTCTGTCTGCATAATATTCCATCTTGTATATGTACCACTTTTTTTTTTTACCCAGTCCTCTTTCGATGGGCAGCATGGCTGGTTCCATGTTTTTGCTATTACAAATAATGCTGCAATAAACATGTGTGTACAGGTATCTTTTTCATAGAGTAATTTGAGTTACTCCAGGTATATTCCCAGTAGGGGGATTGCAGGGTTGTATGGGAGATTGATTTTTAAATCTTTTAGGAATTACCATACTGTTTTCCACAGGAGCTGTACTAGTTTACACTCCCACCGAGAATGTAGAAGTGTTCCCTTTTCCCTGCATCCTCTCTAGCATCTGTTGTTTTTTGAGTTATTGATGATGGCCATCCTGACAGGAACTAGGTGGTCTCTCATTGTGGTTTTAATTTGAATTTCCTTGATGACTAGTGAGGCTGTGCATTTTTTTCATGTATCTGTTGGCTGCTCATATGTCTTCTTTTGAGAAGTGCCTATTCATATCCTTTGTCCACTTTGTAATGGGACTGTTGGGTTTTTTTTCTTTGTTTGTTTGGTTGGTTTTTTTGGCACGTTTGATTTCCCTGTGTTAGAGATTAGGAATAAAAAGAAAACCAGAAACTCAAACAAAAAGCACAATCCCATTCACAATAGCAACAAAATAAACAAATACCTTGACACCTTTGTCAGATGTTAGGCCTTTGTCAGATATACAGTTGGTGAATATTTTTTCCCAGTCCATGGGCTGTCTCCCTGCTCTCTTGATGGTTTCTTTGGTTTTGCAGAAGCTTGTCAGTTTGATGAGGTCCCACTTATCTATCTTGTCTCTTATGGCATGGACACTTGGGGTTTTGATCAGGAATTGGGTGCGATTTCCAATTTCCGTAAGGTGTCTCCTGCATTTTCTAAGGTCCTTATAGTTTGAGGTTTTGCGTTTAGGTCTTTAATCCATTTAGAGTTGACTTTTGTGTATGGTGATAGGTAGGGGGTCTTGTTTTAATCTTCTGCATGTGATCAGCGAGTTTTCCCAGCACCATTTACTGAATAAGTTCTCCTCTCCCAATGATTGGTGGTGGAGACTTTGTCGAAGATGAGTTGGTTGAGAAATTGAGGTTTTGCTTCTGGAATCTCTATCCTGTTCCATTGGTCTATATGCCTGTTCTTGTACCAATACCAGGTCATTTTTATTATTGTAACTTTATAGTAAAGTTTAAAGTCTGGAAGTGTGATACCTCCTTCTTTCCTGCTTTGTTGTTGTTGTTGTTGTTGTTTCTTTGTTTGCTTGTTTTTTCTTTTTTTTTGCTGGGAATTGTTTTGGCTATTTGTGGTCATTTATGTTTCCATATGAACTCCTGTATTGTCATAAATCGACCTTCCATATGACCCCACAATCCCCTTGCTGGGAATATACCTGGAGGAACTCCAATCACTCTATGAAAAAGATACCTGCCGGGCTCGGTGGCTCAGCCTGTAATCCCGCGCTTTGGGAAGCTGAGGTGAGTGGATTGCTTGAGCCCGTGGGTTCGAGACCTGCCTGGGCAACTTGGCAAGCCCTCATCTCTACAATAAATCAAAAAATCAGCTGGGCGTGATAGCGCATGCCTGTAATTCTGGCTACTCGGAAGACTGAGGCGGAAGGATTGCCGTAGCCCAGCAGGTTGAGGCTGCAGTGGCTGGGAGCGGCCACTGCACTCCAGTCTGGGTGACAGAGTAAGACTCCAACAAAAAAAAAAAAGAAAAAAAAAGAAAAAGATACCTGCGCATGCATTTTTATTGCACCATTATTTAAAAGAGCAAAAACATGGAACCAACCAAGCTGCCCATCGAAAGAGGACTAGAAAAAAAATGTGGTACATATACACAATGGAATATTATGCAGCCATAAAGAACAAAATTATTAACTTGGCAGCAACTTGGATGGACTTAGAGTCTATAATACTGAATGATCTATCACAGAAACAAAGAACTGAGTATCACATGTTCTCACTCATAAGCGGACCTTGAACAATTATCACAGTACTATAAGAAAGTGATTGGCAGTAGTGGGAAACTGCCAGGGGAGGGAGAGGGCACACGTCATCAACAAGGGTACGTGCATAATAAACATTTGTATACCTAACCCTGAATTGTTCCCCACATCTTCAAAATCAAAATTTTTTTTAAATAATAAAGAGAATACAAAAAAAAAGGCCACAGAAAATTGTGGCTGCTTTTGTTTTGTGTTTTATTTTGTGCTGCTATTTCTCTTAG
>CAUYQG010159725.1:0-22275 GCA_963574415.1 Tarsius wallacei | reverse complement strand
ATGCATTTATGGTTATTTTATCTGTTATCATGTTATGATATATTTTAATTCACTTTCATCCTATTTGAAACAAAATATCTAAAACCCTATATGACGACTTGAGTAGTTGGTAACTGGAAGTAGACTATTTCTTAAGTGCTGAGTGGTTCATATAGGATGTGCTCAACTGATACAACAGAGGACACCACAATCAAAGATCCAAGCACAGTCAGAAACCACGCAAGAACATTGAGTCTTCTGAAGGAAGTGACAAATTCAACATAGCCACATGGTAGGTAGATTTTTTAAAAACAAAGACCATAGAAATTAGAAGTCCTTTGCCAGGGAGATGAGGCCAGGGATACATGAATCAGAAGTAATGGGAGGGAATGAGTTATTATGGAAAAAAACTCGCTCATGTTAGTTTTAATTTATTTTTATGAAATGACCAAAGCTAGATCAGTTGACCTGATTTTAAGAAATGGCAGATGATACATGGTTGCCTTGACTATAAACTTCGTCTTATTCATCTTTGTATTTTCCACAGAATCTGACCAAAGTGCTTTTCAAAGAAAAGGTGCACAATAACTGTTGTTGAATGATTGTATGTGTAGCTGATAAGATGGTGTGCATTGAACCAGATTACTGTAAGGGGCCTTCTTCTGTCCCAGATTACATTTCAGTGTTCTCACTGCTTTGGCAAGTTCTCACAGAATAACTGAGGAGTGCTGGGTGCTACAAGACATTTTCCGATTTGTGCACTATGCGGTTTTACACAGCTAAAGGTGGCATATGGATTTCTCCTTTTATCCACAGATTTAAATCTTTCATCAGAATCAAATCACCTTGTGGCCCTCTGTTGAGGCTTAATATATTCATTTTTTTATTTTCCCTTGGACATATAATTTTTCATGCCTCTGCAACAAAGAACATGAGATGCTGATGATTAATGGCCATTTTAACCCTTTATTGTCAAATAAAAATCAAAAATGCTCCTTTAACTCATGCCATAACAATATTTTCATGTATTTGTTTTCTTAAACTCACTTGCAGCCAATGTATTGTTAAAGTGATTATACAGAGTATATGTCTATGTTTCTACAAATGAATATATGAGCAATTAGTTAAAATGGGGTGACAAAAGTCTAATGTTCATCATGTTACTTTAAATGCATTTTTCCAAGTAGGTAGTAAAAGTATTTCAATGTTGGGCTGGGTGTGATGTCTCACGCCTGTAATTCCAGAACTTAGGTGGGCTGAGGCAGTAGTATTAATTGAGCTCAGGAGTTTGTGTCCAGCCTAGGGGGCAGAGTAAGCCCTCATCTCCTCAAAATTTTTTTAAAAATTAGCAAGTTTTGGTGACACGCACCTGTAGTCCCAGATACCCTGAGGCTAAGGCAGAAGGATCACTTGAGCCCAGGAGGTTGAGCTGCAGTGAGCCATAAATATGCCACTGTACTCCAGTCTGGGCAACAAAGTGAGACCCCCCCGACTCGAAAAAAAAAATCAGTGTAAAAATATCATATTGAATACAAAGCATTCATAATAAATAGCCTTTGAATTCTGTAATACCAAGTCTCCTTTAGTTGCGTATAAGTAACTGTTTAAAATTAAATGAATTAAACTTGTCAACCCATTTGTTTGTACTAAGCAGTAGTTGACTATATTTAAATTCTAATCACATATAAAGCACCTTATTGTGTATATCATATCAGTTGACATGTTCACCCACATTCAAAATTTCACATACTATTTTTTATTAATTTTTACAAGGATATAGGAGTTGTTTGGAGGAAAGAAACGTGCATTCCTTTTTATCAAAAAATATCACATCAGAATTTAAAATAAATCTTTATTATTTATTATACTTTGATTAGACTTTTAAAGAAAATGTTAGGTTGAATTTTGCATAGACTTTATACCACTATTGGGTTCTTCTACTTTATATGCAACGCTCAGGGTGCTAAGACATATAATGTAAATGATGAGGCATGTGCATATAAATATATAATATTTATGCATTTTAAATCTTTCTTTAAAACAAGAGAGATGATCATTTTCAAACTATATTAGTCTCATTTATCTCCATGATGCCATTAATGTTGTAAAATGTTGCAGCAACATTACCAGCTCCTGAAGGCCTGCATCAGCCTTTAGCTACTCAGCCGCATTATTAGACTGTCAACATAATTCAGACATCTCATATAGAAAGAGCCAACCCGCTGGCTCCAATGCTTTGTAAATGTATTTGCTTGATGTAGTAGCTCTGAACATATTGAGAACTTTCCTGTTTCTATGCAAACAGCACTTGCAGAATCATCTCTATTGCTGCTTCAGAAATGCGCTGAAGATTTACAACTTTGTTGCTCTGTGTTACACACTTTGTTATAGCTCGATTTCTAGCCACCAATAAGAATATGAGAAAGGAAAATGCAACTTGTAGCATTAACTGAAAAATCAGTGTTTATACTGATCGCCATTACAAATGGACATATTTTCATTTACTTTTCCAATTAAGGACTTAAAGCCTCTAAATGTGTAAATTAAATTTCATATTTAATGAAAATGTTTAGAGTGTGGAGTGGATGCTTTTGTTTTTCAATTAATGAGCTATCAGCTGAATTTATGTAGAAAAGTAGAATAAGAACCAAAATAACAATTTCTCTTTTAAAGTAAATTCAAACTTGGAACACATACTTAAAAATCTAGAACTGAGTTTAATACCAGAATAGAAAAACAAGTGAAAATTTGTTTAAGGAGATATGACACTGGAAATCATAACGGATAAACAATGAAAGCACAGCTAAAGAAGCCAAATAGAAAACGTTCTGTCACTCCTTTACTGTCTTCAACAACCCCTGACTCCTTTATCTGCAGATGCAATAATTCTTTGAGTTGACTCAGCACTTGTAACTTAATGTTGATTTATTTGGAATGATTTTGTCATTTTTAAAACCTTGAAGATAAACAAAATGTGTAGTCTTAGACTAGCTAAGACAGAGAAAGATGCAGTGTTCCTTTACCAACTAGAATAGACTTCAGGACAACACAGCTAGTCACTAGAGGAGTGAGGAAATAATGAGGCATTATGCATTAGTCATGACGGTGATTCTGGTATCTCCTTTTTAAAATATATCTACTCTGCTTATCAATCATTTAGTCACAATAGATTATTTTTTTTGCTGGAAGCTTTATTTATAAATTTGCTCAATGCAATCTATAAACACATAATTTCTGTTACAGGCCAGATATGGTGTACAGCACACAGGAATCAATGTAAGGACATGGAACACAACCTCATACAAAAGACAAGATCATGAAAGAGGCAGGTATATCAGTTGTCAACTGTAACATACTGTGAGTTGTGTAACAAGAAAACATGTTCAATGAAAATGTGAACAAAGTGGTCTCAGATTTGGAATTGGCAATTATTTTGACTGCTTGCAGGAGTCAGGAATGATTTCAAAGCTGAAATAAAATGCATTATTTTTTAAAGAAATCTGAGTAGACCAGGTTGCTAGTGTGAGGGGAATGGCATTCCAATTACAAAGTAGCAAGTCATGTTAAGGACATTGCTTTGTAGTGACAAGGATAAAAGGATCCGAAGAAATTACTGAATCCAGTTGTATCATTTTATAGGTGAGAAAGCTGAAGCCCATTCAAATTTAGCGACTTGACTGAAGCCAGTTAGTTATTAGAGTACACCTTAAAAGATGTGCTCTGAGTCACCAGAGACACCTCTGCCCAATGTCATCACAGAGCCTCTGCTGACATTCACCCCCATGCCTCCTCTGGTCACATATTACTATACCTTTCCAGTCTCTAGTCTCTCTCTTCGAGTCCTGTTGATTTGTGTGCTCTCATTAGGGCTTCACAGACTGTCTATTCTCTGAATATATCCTGCTATTCTTCATCTTCCTGAAGGATTTTGGTCAAAGTCATTCTAAGGGTGTTCAGGAACAGCTCATCTTCAGTGATTTATACATAGGCTTTATTGTGTCTTTTTAGTTAAATTTTATTATAGAGATGTGAGGTACAAATAAGGATTAACTACACAAGTAAGTTGCATGCATATGAAGCTTGGACCTCCAACTGGCCCTCACCTCAGAAGGACCAGGTACCTTCTGTGTTGTTATGTTTCCCTCTGTCTCCCTCCCTCCCCTGGAAGTGCCCAGTGACTGCTGATCCCTCCCTTGTGTTAATGTGATGAATATTCAGGCCCCACTTAAGAGTGAGAGTATGTGGTATTTAGTTCTTTGTTTCTGAGATAGATCACTAAGTATGATGATCTCCAATTTCATCCAACTTGGTGCAAAGGCTATGATTTTCTTCTTCTTGGTGGCTGCATAATACTCCATTGTATATATGTACCACATATTGTGTTTTAATTAAATTTTTTTAAAACTTCAAAAGCAGTCTATACATACTTAGGAGATGGCAAAGACAAACAAAAATAAAATAACTCATAGCCCTACCATCCAAAAATTTTTACTGCTAACGTGTTGGTTCACATTCTTCCAAATAGTTCAGTTTTACATTTTTCACCAATGTATTTGAGTTGCTGGTAGTCACCTTTCCATTTTCATAACTTTTATTTGTTTAATACTCATTTTATATTCTAGCTTTCCTTTGCTTCTAAAATTTCCTTTATAGATGAGTTGCCCCAGCCCAGACGCAATCTATGAATTCTCATTGCATCCGGTTCATATCACCTTTACATTCCCTTTCATCTAGGGCAGTTTTGTTATGTTTTCCTATCACTGGTTTATTGAAAATATCAGGCTTATTGTACGCCAGATTATTCAAATTTGTCAGTATTTCAAACTACTTCCTTGAGGTGTTTCTTTCCTTCTTTATAGACTGTATTTTCTGCAAAATAGAAATAAGTTCTAAAAAAATGTAGATTTGAGTTTTTTATTAAAATGCATTTTAGGGGTTGTATACTTTGTAGTAGACACATCTAATAACACTTAGTCAACTTTGCTGTCCTACCACACTGTTGCTGAGGTTTATCACTGGCCTAGGTACTGATGTTGATAGTTATGTTTTCTCCTCCTGAGTAGCAAGTAAAATATGGAATTTTGTGGGGGGTTTTTGGTATTATATACCTAATACTCCATCAGCTATTCCCTCAAAGGTCTTGAAAGCAATTTCTGGTACCTGAAATACATTAAAAATGCATACTTATGAATCATGAGGTTATGATTTTCAAATTATCTTATTCCCATATTGACTAATGCCATTTAGTTATCCTGACATAAAAATCTTACTGGAAAGTTTTGATACATGTTTAATTTTCTTTATTTAATTACCATATTTTCAAGGAATAAAAACAAGTTGAATATTTAATGATTACATAAGCTTTATCTAGATTTCCCGTTTTTGATCAATATTAGGAGCCAATGGATATTTTAATAATTCAATGAATATTTATCCAACAAAATAATTACTCTTTGGCAAGCTTTAAATAGTTGAATTCTCTTTTGACAGTCTTCTATGTCCTGTTTATATAGTCCCCCAAATTTATTAAATGTTGTCCTTTTTCCAGCACAATATGATATCTCAGGGTCACTTTGTCTCTTCTCCACTTGATTCTGAAATCAATCATTCTTCAAAGAACTCTGATCCTACTTAATACAGAATAGTATTAGAAACCTTAATCTGATGCTAAGGTTACTCATTATTACTAGGGTAAAATTATTTGTAAGCCAATTCATAGGACAGAGTTTTAAAATATCTACATACCAGCATATTTAAATATGCTTTTATTAAAATAATCAGAAGATAAGCATTAAAAATAAATATATGAGCATATATTTATATATTACTTATACTATTTATTGTAAACATGTATCATATATATTAAAAGCTTATAGGGTGAGCATAATATATCATGCCTATAATCCCAGTGCTTTTTGAGACCAGGAGTGTGAGACCAGACTGGGCAACAGGTCCGGACGCCAGTTCCACAGAAGTTTTTAAGACTTAACCAGGTGTGGTAGCACATGCCTGTAATCCAAGCTACTCCAGAGACTAAGGAGTTACAGGCTGCAGTGAGCCATGATCTATGATCATGCCATTGCTCTCCTTCCTGGGTGACAGGGTGAGACCTTGTCTCCAAAAAAAAAGAATAAAAAATGAACTTATATGCACATGAATTTTAAATCCATAAGTTCATATTCATATTTTCAATTTAACTTTAATATTATGTTACTATTATTTGTTTTATAATTTTCATATATTCTCACAATCAAAAAATTTTCATCTGTAGCATTATTAGCATAATTACTTGCTTTATCATCTAATATATAACAATAATTTCAAAACAAAATATCAGTTGTTCTGCTAAAAATAAAAGCAATATTATATATATAAGTATATATAATATACAATTATACAACCAATATTTAAATGCAATGCAGTATTTTCTTCCTTTTTTTTTTTGAATTGGAGCCTCACTCTGTTGCCCAGGCTGGAGTGAAGTGACATGCTAATGGACACCGCAGCCTTGACCTGCTGGGCTCAGGCAATCCTTCTGTCGCAGCCTTCCAAGTAACTAGAACTACAGGTGCGCAGCCCCAGCTGGGTAATTTTATGACTGATTGTAGAGATGAGATCTTACCAAGTTGCCCAGGCTGATCTTGAACCCCTGGACTCAGGCAGTATTTTTATTATACTTTCTTCTCATTCAAATGCATTCAACTTAAAATACAGTCTTCAAGTACAGTCAAAATGCTTTTTCCTTAAATCACTTGACATCATTTTTCCCATGTAGATATTCTAAAACTTACAGCAGATCAGGGTGATTTGTTTCAATTTTTATGCATTTGTAAGATTTTTAAAAATAAATGTTTTTGTTATTTTTTGAAATGGGGAGATTTACTTATTTAAAGGAAGAAACTATGTTGATATTTTGCCTTTCTTTCACCTTTGACCTTGTAACCACAAAACATTTACCTAGTAAAGATAACCAATAGCGTCTGTACTTTTGTAATAGCGTTCATAATTTTCCAGTGTTTCTGGAGTTATACTTACTATTGTTTGTTCTTCCATTAAATTGTAAGTCTCTGTATATGGAGATTATGTTTTATTTATATTTTAATTATTTTTAAATTTATTTTATTATTATTTATATTTTTGTCCATAATACATGCATATTGATTCTTTTTTAAGATTGTAAATAAAGTTTATTTTTATAGAATCAATACCATTCTTTAAGGGTTCTTAAATGTGTCCTTTTTTCCGTGTACACAGACAACAAACTTCAATTTTATTACACCAGACTTGATACCACAACACCCACAGGCAATGATGTTCTTCTAGTTCTGTCTACCTGTTTTATGCTACTTCAATTGGTTCTTGGCATTGAGGAAGTTTTGTCAGGAATAGAGTGAAGAGTCTTATCCATGTCCCTGATCCAGTAAGAGAATTCTAGGGTTTCTGGTTCATCCCAATGTATTTATTTACCTTGAAATGTCCACAGATTTCAGGAAACACAGATCAAATTTTCTTCTCCTCAGAAGTCATTTGTATTTTTAGATTCATCACAGACCAGGAGAGAGTTATTTTAACATATCATGCAAATGGTTCATAGTAACCATTATATCTATAATTTAGAGATTATTACAATGCCTCCAGCACTTGTTTTAAATATATAAGTTCTTTCCCTTAATCTTCACAATAGCCCTACAAAGACATTCATGTCCTTTTATTTGTATAAATTAGGAAACTATATCTTAAATATTAGGCAATTTTCTAAAGAGCTTCCTGTTAACAATAATATTATTGTTAAAAGGGCCACAGTTCTGAAATAAGTCTGTGCGACTGCAAGCATCTGGACTCTGACCACTACAACTCATTCCCTAGCAGTATAAAGTATTTAAAAATTAAGGATACCTACATGCCCCGTAGAATTCCAGGTGTCATTCTGTCATTTCAGTTATGAACTTATAGTCACCAATAAAAAAAATTGAAAAAGGAAAGACCCCAGAGAGTTAAATTTTGGACTGACTTTTAAATAAGCATCACTGTATTGAAAGATACAGGAGCCTGAGATGAAAGACATCGTAACACTGATCTTTCATTTATTTAAAATTTCATATTTTATTCATCATACATTTTGATATTAATGTAAATTGTTAATACTATATATCACACTAAAATATTATCTGAATATCTAAAATATTTTTATCTGCAAATAAGAAATGTTCAGTTTGTTATTAGAAAATCATGTAAAAAATTCAACCAGCCAATGATTATGAAGCCAAAATATGATAGACATGTTGATAGACAATAAAAAGCAGAGTTATGATCTTTGGCTTTAAAAGCTTTCAGTGAGATTGTGTCTATAAAATATTACTATGCACATGCACAATATGGAAGGGTTTATAATAAGTGCAAAATAAAGATAAAATGATTTAAAATCAAACTGTACCAGGATCTGAATGTGTCAGAGGAGTTAAAGAGGGTGTTATTGTGTAGATGAGGCTTAATCTACAAATTTAAGAATTCATAAGATTCAGTGGAAGACACTGCATTTCACGGAAATACATTGTTAAAAGTCAGACATTTATAGAAGTTGGAGGAAGGTAAAAGTGAATACAACAATAATATTTTTTTAAGGCAAGTTCATGCAGTAATTAATATAAAGTAATTTGTAAGATTTCAGTGTGAAGAATGTGCAAGAACACCAAATTTATGACAATTTTTTTATTAAAATGATAAAATCATATTTCACAACAAGTTTCTGGCCAAGTTTATTCTGGTAAAAATGAAGAGTTGTAAAGAGTGCCATGATAGAGACATACAGCTGCATATTGAAGTCGGAAATGAAGTGGCAGGGGCACAGTAGCAACATGAAATGGAACATCTTAATTTCCAAAAGGTGATACAAAAAATAACTTTTAAAAATAATGGTTGCAGACCTTACAATTATTGGGCACGCACTGTGTCAAGCATTGCTTCTAAGGTTATAAAACAATAAATACAAATGGTGATAGTTACTAAAGAACTCAGAAAAAAATTGTCAACTATTTTCCATTATGAATAATGTTACTTGTATTAATTTGAGACATTTTAACACATTAAGAGAGTTTCTATGTTTTATGTCAAATAATTTTGCTCAGACTCCATTGAGTTGTTCATATGCTTTTTTTTTTTAGATGTGAACATTCACATTAGTTGGTATTTAAATGCTAATTAAATTCCTAAAATAAACACTACACTGTTATGATGCATTATTCCCTGTTTATCTTGCTGGGCTTAATTTGCTAACGTTTTTATTTACGAATTTGCCATCTATACTTAGGAATGCAATTGATCTATCAGTTTACTCCCCCTTCTCCTACTTTGGTAACCTTGCCAGGTTTTTAATAACAAAGTTATGCTAAATCCAGAAAATGACTTGGACATTTTTCCTCTCTTTTTTGGTAGGACTTAAGTAAGATTGAGCATATCCTTCTTAAATATTTGGAAGAATACTAAAGGAAATCTACCTGCATCTGTAATTTTATTTCAGGGTGTTGCTTTTTAGTCAGGTTAGATATTTTTGAAGTGGTATTCACTGCAAATTTAATGTCTGTAGAATATCTAGAAGGATTTTTTTCCCATGTAAAGACTCATAAGAAATGTAAAGGCCAAGAACAAGATGCAACAAAAGAAAGAGATGAAGGCACACATTGCAACACTACAAGATAACTTGTCAGCTACCCATGGGCCCACTATTCCTGGTAACTATGCTGTGTCACCAGCCTGAACTCCTATGATCAGTTAGAGAAATCTTGGCTTGGAGAGCTCACCAAAGACACTCTCAGTATCCCTTTGTATGAAGTCAGCCTCGTCAAACTGGTTAAATGGTTGCAAGCATAGTGAAGAGACTAAGATGGGGTCACAAGGGGAGCTTTGAACTTTTAAACAGCACATTATAAATTCTATGTCTCGACATGAGTGATGGAGTTCATTCATGCCAATTGTAAATCAAATCTATCTCCACAATAAGCTAGTCAGATTTTTTTAAATTTCTTCTTATATGAGTTGTGATAACATTAGCATGTAGAGTTAATCTACATCATCTACATTTTCAATTATTGAAATAAAGTTGTAGGTAATATTCTCTTACCTATTCAGTATGATTAAGGTCTGGAGTGGCCCTTTATATAGTCCCTACATTGCTATTTTTGGATTTTCTCTTGAGTCAGTCTTACTGGAAGTATAAATGCTGCTAATATTTTCAAAGAACTAAATGTTTGATTTTAAAATTTTGGGAGGGACATACCTTATCAACAAGGGTATCTGCATAATCAATATTTGTATACCTAACCCTGAATTGTACCCCACATCTTTATAATTAAAAAAATAAATGTTTTTTAAAAATAATAAAATAAAATAAAATTATATCTGTTGCCTTTATGTATTTTCTCTTTTCTTTATTTCTACACACATAAACACTCACACACACCTTTATAAAGGTAGACATTAGACATCAGTGTGTTTGGTGTGAGTACGTGTGTATGTGTGTGCGTGTGTACACACACGTGTAAATTAGCTCAAGATTAGTTCAGATCTTTTTACTGAATTGTTTCTATTTGTTTTATTAATTATCAAAATATGTCTCTTACAATGAGTATAGATTGGTTTAGTTTGATTTTCATTTAAAAACAAAAACCACCCTGACAACAAAATAATTCATTTTACATTCATTATAATCATTGCTAAATTTGAGCTTATAGCCACCATTTATTTCCCACTTCATATAACTGTATTATTACTTTTTATCTCATTTTAATTAATTGAAGATTTTGAAATTAATCCATTTTCCCAGAATTTAACTCATGATTAATTTATTATTTACCTTTTATATTTATTTAACCAAGAAAATAATAATACTAAGCCAATGTTTGGTGTTCAGACTTGAGATACTAAGCATAAAAAGAAATGTAGCAAGTATAATAATGTGCGTCTTTTTCAGTGTGGTAATATGTGCATATATAAAATCTTGCAAATATGGTTAGAAGTGAAAATAAGCTATGGTAAGTGTTGTGAATTAGAATTGTGTATCAGCACTATTTGTGCTTGGTTCTAGGACAATAGATTGAAACTGAATATGCACATACATATCAAGGGTCCACATTTCAGAGAAGACAATGTTTTATGGACTGGAAATTAAGGTGGCCCCCTCTGTGGTTCAATCTAATTTACTTTGCAATCTTTACCAAAATCACTACTTTAGGACAAATACAACATATAGTCAAAAGCAGCAAGAAAGAACTTTAATTTTTTTTCATATTTTATTGTACTGTGCTTGATGGCACTTTGCAAATATTGTGGGATTTTTTTCCATTTTTAATTTAGGTTTGGGGTACACATGCATGTTTGTTACATGAATATATTGTGTAGTGGTGGGGAATGGGTCACAGGTGAACATATAGTGAATATTGTACCCAATAAGTGATTGCTGAGACTTAAACATCTACCATACCTCCCCATTACTGATGTCTCCAGTGTCTACTATGTCCATATTTTTGCAACCATTTAGTTCCTACAAATCAATAAGAACATGTGGTGCCTGGTTTTCTGTTTTTGAGTCAGTTCACTTGGATGATGATCTCCAGCTCCATCCATGTTGCTGCCATGATTGTATTCTTTTTTATGACTGCACAGTATCCAATGGTGTATATATATCACATTTTTTTAATCCAGTCCATTGTTGGTGGGCACTGAATTTGATTCCATGATTTTGCTCGTGTGAATAGTGCTGCAATGAACATATGAGTACAACGATCAATTTTACATATTGATTTCTTTTCTTTGGGGTAGATGCTTAGTCTTGGGATGGCTAGGCCTGATGGTAGTTCAGTTTTTAGTTCTTTGAGAAATCACCATACAGTTTCCCATAATGGCGAACTATGTTACAACCCCATCAACACTGAATGAGTGTTCTCTTTTCTCTGCAACCACGCCAACATCTGTTCTTTGATTTTCTAATAATAGTCACTTTGACTGATGTGAGGTGGTATCTCATTGTGGTTTTAATTTGCATTTCTCTGATAACTAGTGATGTTGAGCATTTTGGTTTATTTGCTTGTTGTATCTTCTTTAGAGAAGTGTTTATTCATACCCACTGCTCAATTTTTGATGTTATTTTTGTTTTTATTTATGTTGAGTTGTTTGAGTTCCTTGTAGATTCTGGATGTAGCCCATTGTCTGAGGCATAATTTTTAAATATTTTCTCCCATTCAGTAGGTCTTATGTTCACTATGATGATGATGATAATGATGATGATGATGATGAAGATGATGATTGCTGTTTTAAAGCTTTTTCGTTTAATTAAATCCCATTTGTTTATTTTTGTTTTTGTTTCAATTGCTTTTGGGGCCTTTGCCATAAAATCTTTGCAGAGGTCAATATTTGTGTGTTTTCTAGGTTTTCTTCTAGAACTTTTATAGTTTCAGGTCTTACATTTAAGTCTTTAATCGATCTTAATTAATTTTTGTATATGGTGAGAGATAAGGATGTGGTTTTTTTCTTCTTCATGTGGTTAGCCAATTTTTCTAGCACCATTTATTCAATACAGTGTCTTTTTCCTGTTGTTTCTTTCTATCAGCTTTGTTGAAGTCTAGTTTCTTGTAAGAATTTGGCTTTATTTCTGGGTTCCTATTCTGTTCCATTGATCAATCTGTAAATTCTTATACCAAGACAAGATTGTTTTACACACAACAACTTTCTATTATAATTCGTAGTCAGGCAAAGTGATGCCTCCACAATTATTCCTTTTACTTAGAATGCTTCAACTGTTCAGGTTCTTTTTTGGTTCCATATAAACGTCAAGATTATTTTTTCTAGCTCCATGAAGAACAAAGTTGGTATTTTGATCAGGATTGCATTGAATATATAGAATGTTTCAGGCAGTATGGCCATTTTAAAAATATGGATTCTTCTAATCCATGAACATAAGATGTTTTCCATTGTTTGTATTGTCTGTAATTTCTTTCATCAGTGTTCTGTAGTTCTCCTGGTAGAGATTTTTCACTTCTTTATTTAGGTGCATTCCTAGGTATCTGATTAGTGTGTGCGTGTGTGTGTGTGTGTGTGTGTGTGTGTGTGTGTGTGTGTGTGTCTAATATGAATGGAATCTATCTCTTGATTAGATTCTTGGCTCAAATATTGCTGGTGTATAGTCACACTATAGATTTTTGTACACTGAGTTTGTATCCTAAGACTCTACTGAAGTCATTTATTAGGTCTAGAAGCTTCTTGGAAGAGTCTTTCGAATTTTTTTAGTTATACAGTAATGCCATCTGTGAACAAGAATAGTTTCACTACCATCTTGCTGATTTGGATTCCTTTTATTTCTTTCTCTTGCTGGATTGTTCTTGCTAGAACTTCCAATATGATGTTGAGTAAGAGTGGTAAGGACATCTCTATATTTTTCCAGATTGGAATGTTTTGGACTTTTCTCATTTAAGTATGATGTTGGCTGTGGGTTTGTCCTATATCGGTCTTATTATTTTGAGACATGTTCCTCAAATGCCAGTTTGTTAAAGGTTTTTATCATGAAGAGAGGTTAGATTTTGTCAGATACTTTTCTGCTTCTATTGATATATCACATAATTTTATTTTTGCCTCAGCTTATGTGGTGGATCACATTTATTGATCTGTGGATACTGAACTATCCTTGCATCCCTGGAATAAACTGCACTTGGTGGTGATGAATAATATTTTTGATATGCTGTTGAGTTTGGTTTACTAGTATTTTATTAATGATTTTTGTATCTCTATTCATTAAGAAAATAAGCCTGTAGTTTTTGTTGCTGTTGTTGTTGTTGTTGTTGTTGTTGTTGTTGTTGTGCCATTCCCTGATTTGTGTTCAGTTCATAGAATGAGATAGAGATGAGATAGAGAGCAGTCTCTCTTCCTTGTTTTTCTGGAATAGTGTCAATAGGATTGGTAATAGATCTTTGCATGTCTGATAAAATTCAGCTGAGAATCCAACTGCCCCAGGGCTTTTTTTGTTGGGATACTTTTTTTATTTCTGATTCAATTTAATTCCTCATTATTAGTCTATTCTGGGTATTTATTTCTTCATGGCTCAGTCTTGGGAGGCTGTATGTTTCTAGGATTTCATCCATTTCCTCTAGATTTTCTAGTTTGTTGCCATAGAGATGATCTTAGTAATTGCAGATAATCTTTTTTATTTATTTGGTATTAGTTGTTAGGCCACCTTTATCATTTCTGATTAAAGTTGAGTTTTCTCTCTTTTCCCTTGGTTCATCTAGCTAGCAGTCTGTTGATTTTGTTTATCCTTTCAAAGAACAAACTTTTTGATTCATTGATCTTTTATATCTTTTTTTGCCTTGATCTCATTTAGTTCTACTCTGATCCTATTTTTTTTTAAGTCTGCTAGCTTTAAGTTTAGATTGTTCTTGTTTTTCTAGTTCCTTGAGGTACAAAGTTAAGCTAAAATTTTTGATCTCTCTATCTTTTTGATGTAGGTATCTAATGTTATAAAATTTCCTCTCAGAACTGCTTTTGCTGTGCTCCAGGGGTTTGGGTATACTGTATCATTATTTTCACTTATTTTAGTGAATTTCTTGATTTTTACCTTAATTTTATTGTTTACCAAGGGTCATTTAAGAGTGAGTTGTTCAGTTTGCACATAGTGGTGTAGTTTTGGGAGCTCGTCTTGCTGTTGCTTTCTAATTTTATTGCACTGTAGTCCAAGAAAAGGCTTGGTATAATTTTATCTTTTTTGACTTATTGAGATTTGTTTTTATAGCCAGAGCTATGGTCTACTTTGGAGAGTGTTCCTTGCAGAGATAAGAAGAGTATATATTCTGCAGTTGTTGGATGAAAACTCTATAGATGCCTATTAGTTCCATTTGCTATAGGTGCAGTTTAAATTCAGTGGGGTTTGTTTGTTGTTGTTGTTAATTTTCTGCTTCAGTGATCTGTCTAGTGATGTCAGTGGGGTGTTGAAGTCACCTATTATTATGGTATTGCTATTGATATATTTTCTAAGGTCAAATATTGTTGCCTCATGAATTTAAGTACTCTGGTATTCAGTTCATATAAGTTTAAGATGGTTAAATTTTCTTGTTACATTTCACCTTTTATTATTATATATTGTCCTTTGTCTTTTTTATTCTGTGTTTTGATTTATCTGAACTATCTAATATGAGGATGACTAATCCTCATTTTTGTTTTCTAATCACCTGATATATCTTTCCCACCTGTTGATTTTGAATATGTGACTTTCTTTCAGAAGACCAGTAGATGAGTCTTCTGTAAAAAGCATAAGATTGGGTCTTGTTTTTTGTTTTTGTTTTTTTTTCAATAAATTATTATCCACTTTGTCATCTGATTCTTTTAAGTGGTTGATTAGACCACCTTTTATCCAGTTTGTCTGATTCTTTTAAGTGGGGTGTTACATTCAGGGTCAATATTGATATGTGATATTGTGTTCCCATCAGCGTTGTAAGCTAGATGTCTTGAAGATTTGAATTTGTACTGTTTTATAGACACTGTGAGCTTTGTACTTAAGTCCTCTTTTTGATAACAAAAGTCGTCAATTCATTTTCAAGTTAAGAACTCCTTTGAGCATCTCTTGTAGAGCCAACTTAGTGGTGACAAATTTCCTTAGTGTTTGTCTTTTGGGGAAAAACATTATTTAGCCTTTGTTTATGAAGTTTATTTTGGCTGAATATAAGTGTCTTAGCTAGCTTTTCTTTTTCCCCTCTTAAAGAGGTTTAAAATAGACTCCCATTGTCTCCTGGTTTGTCTACTGAGAAGTCTACTGTTAATCCAATGTACTTTTCTTTGTAAGTTACCTAGCACTTCTCTTTTGCTCCTCTTAGGATATTTTCTTTCACATTGAATTTGGAGATTCTGACAATGAAATACCTAGATGAGGCACTTCTTGTGATGTATCTTACAGGAGTTGTTTGGGCTTTTTAAAAAATCTAGATGTCTAGGTGTCTTTCAAGTCTAGGGAAGTTTTTTGGTTTTTTTTAAATTATTTCTTTGAATATATTCTCCATATTTTCTACCTTACTTTCTTCTTCCTCTGGAATGCCTGAGATTTCCGGGCTTGGTTGCTTTACATTGTCCCATGCTTCTCATAGGTTTTTGCTCATTCTTCTTAATTTATTATTTTTCTTTCTTTTTTTATTTTTTTAATATCTGACTGGGTAGTTCAAAGAACCTTTATTTTATCTTGGAGATTCATTTTCCCGCTTCTTCTCGTCTACAGCTATAGCTTTGTACTATGTTTTGTTTCTCTATCATTGAGTTTTTAGTCTGTTTGCTTTCTTTAAAATGTTGTCAATCTTTCCTTCCACCTCCTGAATTGTTCTACTAATTCCTTTGTGCTGATTATCAACTTTACTTTTCATTTTATTGAGTTTCTTTATAATCAATATTCTGAATTTGTTATCTGACATTTCAGAGATTTCATTTTGATTAGAGTCTGTTTTTGAAGAATTTGGTGTGCCTCTTTAAAGGGGTAACACTCTGTTGTTACTTATACTTTCATGGTTATTTCTCTGGTTCCTTCTCATCTAAGGAACAATGGCACCTAGTCAGCATGGGTTCCTTTGATGTAAATAGCCTGTGTATGTAAGCTTTCCCAGGTGTTGATTGTAACAGCAATATAGTAGGAGTGTGGACTAGCATGATGCCTCCTGTGAGGCTATCTTGGTGGGGATCTTGGGAGGCTTAACTTGGTTCTCAGTGGTGTGTGCTGTTGTCAGCAAATTACCAATTGTGATGTATTGTTCAGCCTTGAGCAGAGCAGGTGATGCCTATAGATAAAGGGCGGCTATTGTGGATGTGGATAAGAACTTACTTGATTCTTGTTTGCAGGAAGAAGTGTTCTTTTGTCTCAACAGTCAGCTAATCTGCCTCGTGTACTGTGGTCTGTATTCCCAGTTCAGCCCCTAGGAGGAGAGAACCAAGATAAGAGGGGCCCAACAGAACAGGGCTGCTTATGGGTCTACTGATGTCAGGCACAGGCACCTGCTCTAAAGCCAAGTCTTGTATGTGACTTCTAAATGTCCAGAGGTATGCCTCAATAAAGCATTAGGAGGCCTCTGCTGGCTCAAGTTCTCTGTGTAAGAGAGGGAAGGTAGCCTAAACTCCTATCCTAGAAAAGTGGGAGCTCCAGATACTTGGAGATATATCCAGGTGCTGAGCAGAGAGACCAACACAGCACCAAGGGATCTAACCCTGAGGAGAGGGGTGGCTCAGATTCCTACTTTAAGTGAATATGTGTCAGGGCATGTAGCACAGAGATCCTCATTGGGCAAGGGTAGTTGCCCACAAAGAGTGGATTTACTTAGGCTACTAATCGAGGTGTCTACAAATGGGGGCTGCCTGATCCTTGGTATTGGGAAGGTACACTTCCCTGAAATAATTGAGGGGCAGGCTATGGTGCCCCACAATGATACCTTCAGGCCAATTCCAGATCATGCCACTGACTTTGGCTTCAGGCCTCACTACCCAGGAGAAACCACAGAATCAGGAACTCTTCTGCTGCTCAGGCTTCTGATTCAAGTATAGAGGGTTGAGGTTCCTCCTGCTGCTTTCCCAGTTGTGTAGAAATGGGGACTCTCCTTTTCTCGGTACTGTTGAGACATGCTATTCCAACTCTGGGAGGGAGTCTGGGGTTCTCAACAGTGGTGCTCACTGAAGAGTTCTAGGCTGCAAAACTGACACTGTCTGCAGGACATGATACTTGTGAGAATCACAGCTACAACAGCTCTCCTTCTGCTCAGGCCGCAGGTACCAAAACACGGGAATAGGGGCTTCCTTGTATTGCTGGGGTCCCTTGCCACAATTGTCCAGCAGGGTGGTGCAGGATGGGGAGTGCAGACAGTGACACCGATTCCAGGTTCCAGAAATAACCCTAGCAGCCGCCAATCTTTCTTTCTGGGAGGAAAATGTGACTTTGGATTGGGGGATCCCCTGATGATCCCAGCTGCAGAATGAGAGGAGCCCAGGTCCAGTTCCAAACTCTGGGGCAATATCCATGCTTCCTGTCCTGTTCCAGCGGTGTGAGGAACTTCCAGAATGAGCAGGCTTTGTCTGGGCAGAAACCAAAATGTCTGCAGCAGTTACTGTTCTGAGACAATGCACCTCGGAGAAAAATATTGTCTTCCTCAACAATACGAGAACATCTATGACTTTACTGGATATCATTCCCTTTCGCTAACCTTAGCCTCCCGCTGAGACAGCACTGGGGCCTGGAAAAAACTGGTTGTTACCCCATGGCCTGCATTAAGCAGATCCCTGCCAAGAAGGTAAATCTCAGCTTTCAATTTTCAGTCCCATCCTGTGTTTTGTAGTTGCACGCAAATTTCTCTGCAGAGCACTGTTTTAGGGGACTATTTGCCCATCTTCTCCATCCTGACATCAGGGATATCCTTTACCCTTATGATAACTATCTATTTTTCTTCTTGAATTGTGGTTCACTGTGTTGGTCTTTCCACATTATTCATAGTGTTCCAATGGGTAAGGTATACTTGAAAGCCTTTAATCTGTCATCTTGGAAAAGCCAACTTTAATTCTAATACATTATTTTAAATAGTCAAGGACAAAGAGCAGATGAAGTGTTAATATCAGCTAATGTTAACAAAAATGGACTATATATATATATCACAAAGTGTAATTGGAAAGACTGCTCTTATAGATATATTTTCAACTGGAGATTTTTTTCAGTTGCTCATATTTGAGAAAAAAACAAATGAAATGTCCTTTATTGTGAGGTATTGGTCATGGACATAAAGTAGACATGCATTATGTAACTGAAAAAATAAAAGAAACTAAATTTTGTATAATTTTCTAGAAAAAAGATCATATGGAGATGGACAGGATACATTTAAATTGATATGCCTAATAACTAATAAAAATAATTTGTGATAAAATCATTATTTCATTTATTTTTAAGATTCTGTGAAGAGAAATTGACAAACGTTCTGCATTTGAGGATTTTTATTTAATTTTTCTGCATTGCCAGCATAACTTGGAACTTTGTTAAACTTCTTATAACTTTCTGCTTTCTAATCAGAGCATATCAAGAGAAAGTTGTACATTCTGACATTCCTTGTTGCACAGCCTTCCTTGAATTGATATTTTCTTTGCTTTAGCCTCATTAACGCTATGGATATATTAAGATCAAATTTTTATTTATAAATGATATTTAAAAAGTCAGAGCAATTGGAAATATCATGAAATGAAGCACAGAGGGATCTGCACAAACAATAAGTTAGCAGTAGCAGGAGATAAATCTTTCATCAAGCAAACGTCATCTTTGATATTGTCACGTGTCTGTATTATTTTCTCCTAATCAGTCTCAGCCTGTCTTGTCTTCCTGACATAGGATCCTAAATAGTAAAATATGATTCCCTATAACAGATTATTTTTACACTTCCAATTATTTTTTTCAAAATTTTTTCTATACTTCACTGCTTAGTTAAGGATAAGGAAGTAATTTTCTAATTGGAAGTCAGGACACTCATCTTAATTGTCAAGATGACACAAAATAATTCCAGGTGACAATTGCTGGCACTATATCAATGTTTCACGTCACGGAATATTTTACCAGGACGCTATTCACTTTATTCTTTTTTTACTCTCTTTCTTCTATAACACTCCTGTTAAACTGCACTTTTTTTCATCAAATAGACAGTATAAAGCATGCCAACTCATAAAATGTCCAAGAGTAAATCATGTGGTAATGAAGATTTCTTCACTATTTTTTAGCATATAATTTTTCTTTTTTTAAAACAGGTCTAGTAATTTTTTTTCCAGCTTTACTGAAGTATAATTGTAAAATAAAAATTTTATGGGCCAGGATCAGTGGCTCAGCCTGTCATCCCAGCACTGTGGGAGGCCGAGGCGAGTGGATTGCCTGAGTCCACGGGTTCGAGACCCGCCCAGGCAACTTGGCGAGACCTTGTTTCTACAATAAATCAAAAATTAGCAAGGCATGGTAGTGCGTGCCTATAGTTCCAGCTACTTGGAAGGCTGAGGCGGAAGGATCGCCTTAGCCCAGCAGGTTGAGGCTGTGGTGGGTGGGAGCATGCCACTGAACTCCAGTCTGGGTGACAGAGTGAGATTCCAATTCAAAAAAAAAAGAAAGAAAAAAAATGTATGTATTCAAAGTGTGCAGTGTGGTGATTTGATATAAATGTACATTATGTAATAATTACTACAAATTTTTCTACACATTCATCCTCATACATAGTTACCATGTGTCTTTATTTGCATGCACGTGATGATAAACATGGCACTCTTGAGAATTTTTAAACTTTAGCTGTATTATTCCAACAATGTAAATCAAATAATTAATAACTATATATTAGCCACTTTATTATATGTCTTAACTCCTAAAGGAGACCAGGGAAGGTTTTTAAATTGTAGAGAAAAAGCTAAATGACTGTATATTTATGGGATGGAGGTTACAGAGGTTGTTAAGGGCTAGAATTTATTGTTACAAATGCCATTTGTGAATCAGACTGCTTCCTACTGTAATAAATTGATTTAACCCCTTGTCCTAGTCTATTATGGCAGAAAGTGACAGATCAAAAGACTGAGTGCATGAGTAGAGGAAAGTGAGAGAGAAAGAGAGCCCAAACTTGCTTTATAAGATATCCATTCTCCCAATAAGGAACCCACTCTCATAATCGTGGCATTAATACATTCACATTCATGATGAGATCAGAGTTCTCATGAGCACATCACCTCTTAAAGATCCCATTTTCACAGAGTTGCAGTGGGTAGTAAGTTTCCATCACATTCTTTCTGGAAGACACATTCAAACTACAGTGCCCTTCCTTGTCTTACAGTTAGAGAGAAAAATTGCTGTGGCCTTTCCTTGGTGTAAATACCATTTTCCTCAGTCTACTTTTTTCATACACTCTACTATTCTTTTGCTTGGTTTTGAAATGAGATCTCAGGTGGTTCAAGAATGTGCAAATTGCTTAATATGGTATAGGAAAACTTCAGTGTATGAAAAATTTTAGAGGTTGGGCATAATGCTATTTTCTGCCTGTATACATAAAATTTGCTTCTAGCAATCTGTAAATCCATGGTTAAATCATCTGTAGTATTTTTAAGTTTGCCCCACTGTTACATTTTAGTCTCAGTTGATCTCATTTGAATGCCTATGCTATTAATCAGGCCGCCTGTCCCTGTCATGGTCTTAAATTTGTTTGTCTTTTCATAGCACCATGGAATGCAAGAAAGTTCTTTGGCCCTTCAGAAGATGTTATCTTCTAAGCTTCTTTTTCCGTGCAAATAGGGATCAGCAAATGTTTGAGATAAAATGTGATGGTGAATATCAGACTTACCTCTCTATGGTTCCCTGATATCCCTGATCTCAGCTACTCGGGTTCTGTCATTCTTAGTAACTCTAGAGAGCATCTTCGGGTTCTGTCATTCTTAGTAACTCTAGAGGGCATCTTCTTATTTTTGTAAGGCTGCTGAGTAATCCTGAGCCATGTGTTGTGTGCAGATTGTCAGTTACCTCAAATAGACAATTAGTGACGAATGGTGAATTTGCTTGAATTTACCTTCTTTCAAGGATCTTGGTCACTTCATTCCTGGCTTACTCAGTTAATGTATATAGTGCATTCAAAGAGTTGTTTCATGTTTTTCTCCCAGATTATTATATATTATGTCATCAAAACAGTTTGATTAAAAGCTACCCATTACAGCTAAGAGCAGATAAATAACAGTATAACACATGATGAAATTTAGTTTTCCCATTTTCTGGGAAACATAACAGACCCAGGGCCATACAAGCTTATTAATGACACAGTCAGAAATAGGATTCTTGAGAGTAACTAAAAATAATGGATCACTGGTTCTTGAATGTAATAACAACTGAAAAAAGGATATCTGGTTTCCTGACTTATTGGTATGAGAGATTTCATTATGTTAACTCAATTAATATCTTAGCTATGGTAAGTTGCAATACCCCTCAGACCATTAAAATGATCATTATTTAAGATAGATCAAAAAACTATCTACCATTTTCACTTACATGGGACACTTTATGTCAAATTATTCTGGGTTTTGGATCAAAGAACAAAAGAAAAATTATTTTCATTATAAGCCTTTTTATAGAATTGAATTTATCTAGATGCATGATTTTAACTTTTTATTTTGATACAAATATTGAACTTCAAGAAATTAGTTACAAAATGTGTCTTATGTATTAATATATTATAAATGTATAACAATGACTAGTAAATATTTTTCAAAATATTTGTTACATGTCAGCCAGCATTTTATATTCAC
>CAUYQG010159722.1:0-10504 GCA_963574415.1 Tarsius wallacei | reverse complement strand
TGGCCGCTCCCGGCCACCGCAGCTTCGACCTGCTGGGCTCCGGCGATCCTTCCGCCTCAGCCTTCCAAGTAGCTGGAACTACAGGCGCGCGCTACCATGCCTGGCTAATCCAAGTCGATTTCTTTTCACCATCTTGGTGACCGCCCTTAATGATCGGATCGCATCCTGCAGGTGCTACTGTTTTCTTTTCCCTGATCACTGGAAAATGAGGAAGGAGTGAAAGTCAGGCATTAACAGACCTTCAGGCAAGATCAGGGAATCTGGATTGAGCTGGTTGATTTCCCAAAACAGCAAGAGAATTCAGGGAACTATGGTTGAGGCAGGATTATGTGTGTAGCCCAAGAAACAGGAGTCAAGGCCAAGGCAACTGTCTACTCTGGAACATGTGCTTGTTTCTCCAGCTAAGGGCTGGGGCTATTTCTCTGCTAATAGAGGCCACCGTCGAAGACTCAGGGTGGGGTGCCTGTGTCCCTGTCACTCCAAGAGGTGTCCTTGCTCTGGAGTGTGGACGTCTGTGTATTCCATCTGAAACGCTCCTCAGCCCTCCTGGTCTGTTAACTCGGCCGACCTCAACAGCCACTCTCCATTTCTTTTGCTTCTGGGACATTTTCAGCCATATTTCTTTCTGGCCATGGAATTGACCACCCTTCTTACCTGAACCTGCCGCCACCCCCCCCGACCCATTTCTTAATTGGACTCTTTGATTTCACGGCCAAAATTCTCAAAGAACGTTCTGTCACATCCAGCCTTTATTTTCTCACTTCTCTTTTGAGTTTTTGTTTTTAGTTGGAGTCTCACTCTGTCCCCAGGCTGGAGTGCAGTGGCACACTCATGGCCACCCCAACATCAACCTGCTGGGCTCAGGTGATCCTTCGATCTCAGCCTTCCAAGGAGCCGGTACTACAGGCATGTGCTACCACACCTGGCTAATTTTTTGATTTACAGTGGAGACGAGGTCTCGCCAAGTTGCCCCCGTTGGTCTCAAACCCGCAGGCTCAGGCAGTCCTTTTGCCTTGGCCTCCTACAGTACTGGGATTACAAGCTTGAGCCACTGTGCCCAGCCTCTTTTGGATTTTATTTTATTATTTTATTTTATTTTCATTTAGTTTAGTTTAGTTTTTTGAGTTAGAGTCTCACTCTGTCACCCAGACTGGAGTGCAGTGGCATCCTCCCGGCCACCACAGCCTTGACCAGCTGGGCTCCGGCAGTCCTTCTGCCTCAGCCTTCCAAGTAGCCAGAACTACCGGCACGCGCTGCCACGCCTGGCTAGTTTTTGATTTATGGTAGAGACGAGGTCTTGCCAAGTTGCCCGGTCGGGTCTCAAACCCGTGGGCTCAGGCAGAGTCCTCTCGCCTGCGCCTCCCAAGTGCTGGGATTACAGGCTTGAGCCACCATGTCCAGCCTCTTTTGGATTTTAAACACATAAAATCTGAGGATCTGTCCTCAACTTCACTGAAACTATGATATTAGAAACTGTCAAAATGATGAGGTGAACAAAGAACAAAAATTCTCAAAAAACATTCTGTCTTTCACCTGCCCTTTTAAAAAATGTTTTATTTTTGTAGAAACAGCGTTCTCAATATGTTGCTCAGGCTGGTCTCAAACTCCTGGGCTCAAGCAATCCTCTCGCCTCGGCCTCCCAAAGCGCTGAGATGACAAGTGTGAGCCACTGCACCCAGCCACCTGCCCTTTTTGATAAGGCCATCACCAGTCTTTGTTGAGTTTGCTTTCTTCAGAGGTCCTATAGCATTTATACAGCATAGTACTATAGAAATGCTATCTAATAGATTTATTTAATCACAGGTTTGGTGACATTTCTTCTGTTCAACTATTATTTGTCTCTGTAGTTAATTTTCCAGGAGTCGTTTCTCTCATCAACCTAATTATAAATTCCTTAAGGTGTGGGCCATATTTGTGTTTTTTAAAAAAAATCTCTCTGTGGTATACCAATGTTCATAGCAGCATTATTCACAATAGCCTAAGGGTAGAAACAATATGTCCATCAGCAGATTACAGCGGGATAGTATACAGAAAGGAATACAGTTCTGATATGTACTATAATATGGATGTACGTTGAAAACATGATACTTAATGAAATAATGTGGACACAAAATGACATATATTATATTGTTCTACTTATGTAAAATATCTAGATTGTAATCCCGGCACTTTGGGGGGCCGAGATAGAGGACTGCCTGAGCCCGTGGGTTCGGGACCAGCCTGGGCAACTTGGCAAGACCTCATCTCTACAATAAATCAAAACATTGGCTGGGTGTGTAGTGTGCACCTGTAGTTCTGGCTACTTCGAAGGCTGAGGCAGGAGGATCGCCTGAGCGCAGGTTGACGCTGGGGTGGCCGTGAGTTTGCCGCTGCACTCCAGCCTGGGCGACAGAGTGAGACTCCAACTCAAAAAATATATATATATCTAGAATAGGCAGGTTCCTAGAGACAAATTAGATTAGAGATTGTCATGGCCTGAGGGGAAGGGAGGTCAGAGAGTTATTTCTTAATAGTTACAGAGTTTCTGTCTGGGGTAGTAAAAACATTTGCAATAGTGGTGATGATTGCACAACACTGTGAATGACATTAATGCCACCGAATTGTACACTTTAAGAAGGCCAAAATAGCACATTTTATGCCATGGATATTTTATCACAATTTTAAAAATCAATTATGCAATATTGATGAATATCCAGTGAGTTGGATGGTATGTGAATTGTTTCAATAAAGCTATTTCTAAAAATCCCTCTGGGAACCAGATATAGCCTTACGTGTACAAAGTATGTAAGTAATATTTGTTATATCATTTGTTGTAACAAGATTCATTAGGACACAAATTTATATGTGGCAGAGATCAGACTTTTTTTTTTTTGGTGGGAAAGCAGGATTTATTGAGAGGACGGAAAAGTTCCCAGAGCCAGAGGGGACCTGAGGGGGTTACTCCAGATGTGTTTTTTAAATTATGTGTATCAGCTGTAACATGATTACTCTCTATTTGGGAATTAGGTCAGGCCATCCTTCTGCCTCAACAAAAGCCAAGTGCTGTCCAAGTGTGATTTGAGATTTTGAGCTCTGTCTTAATCATTTTTACCTCTCCTGGAGTACCTGATATAAGGTATTACACATACCAACTTCTTAATCTTATGTTTAGTGAATGAATGAATGAAATTATTAACAAAGTACATGGTTACCTCTCATATATATGCACTTATGGTCCCCCTGCCCCAACCAACCTCTCGTCATTGAGGCGGAGACATTATTTTTTCAAATATCTACTTTTAAGACATGATATCTTTTTTTTTTTTTTTTTTTAATTGGATTCTCACTCCATCGCCCAGGCTGGAGTGCAGTGGCATGTTCACAGCCACCCCAGCATCGACCCACTGGGCTCAAGCCATCCTTCCACCTCAGCCTTCCAAGTAGCTGGAACTACGGTTGTGCACTACCATGTCCGGCTAATTTTTTGATTTATTGTGGAGATGAGATCTCGCCAAGTTGCCCAGGCTGGCCTTGAACCTATGGGCTCAGGCAGTCCTCTCACCTCAGCGCCCCCCAAAGTACTGGGATTACAAACTTGAGTCACTGTGTCCGGCTAAGACATGGTATACTGTGCAGCCATCTAGGAAAAACCATGTTTTGGGAAGACTACTTGATAACATTGGAATATTTAAAATATTTAATGACAATTAAACTATTTATGATCTATGATAAATACAAAAGGCAAATTGAAGATCTGTATGCCCATTACAAATTTTAGAAAAGGCCGGTAAGATATTTTATTAGCTGCTTATTTCTGTGTAACAAATCATTCTAAAACTAAGCGCCTTTAAGCAACAGAATCATGATTTCTGTGCAACATGAGGTCAGGAGGAGGTCAGCTTAAGGAGTGTCTTGTGAGGTTGCAGTCAGATGTCACTTAAGTCATCTGAAGACTTGATGGGAACTAGAAGATCTACGTTTTTCTTCCCTTATTCTCCCCAAAGATTTATTACGATATAATTGACAAACGAAAATTGTATATACTTATGGTGTAAAGTGGGATGTCTGATATGTGTATACATTCTGAAATGATTAAATCAGCTATTGGACAGATCACCACATATACTTACCGTTGTTTTTGCGGTGAGATTACTTAAGATCCACTCTCAGCAGTTTTCAAGTGGGCAATACACAAACTATAGCCACCACGCTGTACAACAGAACTCATACGTCTTGTGTAACTGAAACTTTGCACCCCTTGATCAAGACCTCCTCGTTCTCCCCCTTCCTGGACCCTGGCAACCACCGTCTACTCCCTGTTTCTAGGAATTCAACTTTCTGAGAACCCACATAAAAGTGAGATCGTGCAGAACTTGTTTTCTATGCCTGGTTTATTCCTTTTGCATAATGTTCTTCAGGCTCATTCCTGTTATTGCAAATTACAGCATTTTCTTCTTTAAGGCTAAACAGCATCCCAATGAGAGTGTGTGTGTGTGTGTGTGTGTGTGTGTGTGTGTGTGTGTGTGTGTCTTTATCCATTCATCTGCTGATGGACACTTAGGCTGATTCCACATCTTGGCTATTCTGAATGTGCAATGAACACAGAGTGTGGGTATCTCTTGATGTGCTGATTTCATTTCCTTTGGATACATACCCAGAAGTGGATTGCTGGATCATATGATGTTTCTATTTTTAATTTTTTGAGCAATCTATCCACTGTTTTGGCTGTTCTTATATACATTCCCATCAACAGTGTGCAAAGATTCCCTTGTGTCTGTATCCTTACTAGCATTTATTTTTCGTCTTTTTGATGGTAGCTATCCTAACAGGTGTGGTGATATCTCATGGTCGTTTTAATTTCCACTTCCCTGATGATTAATGATGCTGAACTTTTTTTTTACTTACCTATTGGCCACTTCTATGTCTTCTCTTGAGAAATGTCTATTTAGTCTTTGCCTACATTTTAAAAACTGGGTTCTTTGTTTTATTTCTGTTTAGTTGTTTAAGTTCTTTATATATTTTGGATATTAACCCTTATCATATGTATAGTTTGCACATATTTTCTCCTATTCCATAGGTTGTCTCTTCACTTTGTTGATTGGTTCTTTTGCTGTGTAGAAGCTTTTTAGTTTGATGCAATCACACTTGTCTATGTTTGCTTTTGGGGTCATATCCAAAAAGGTAATTGCCCAAATCAATGTCAAGAAGGTTTTTCCATGTTTGTTTCTACCAGCTTTGCAGTTTTAGGTCTTAAGTTTAAGTCTTTTGAGTTGATTTTTATATACGATGTGAGATAAAGGTCAAAATTAATTTTTTTTGCATATGAATATACAGTTTTCCCAACACCATTTTTTGAAGAGACTGCCCTTTCCCCATTGTCTATTCTTGGCAATTTTGTCAAAGATAAATAGACCACAGATGCTTGAATTTAATTTTAGGCTTTCTTTTCTGTTTCATTGATCTATATTTCTGTTTTTATGCCAGTAACATGCTATTTTGATTACTACAGCTTTGTAGTACATTTTTAAACTAGGTAACATGATGTTTCCAGCTTGGCTCTCCTTATTCAAGATTGTTTTGGTTATTTGGGGTCTTTTGATAGGGATTAAATTAAATCTGTAGATTGCTTTGGGTAGCATGATTATTTTAACAATATTTCTTCTGCTAGTTTATGAACACAATATATCTTTTCATTCATTTGTGTCATCTATTTATTTCATGAAGACTCTATAATCTGCAGTGCATAGATCTTTCACCTCTTTGGTTAAATTTATTCCTAAAGTATTTTATGTATATTTATGTATTTTTTGGGTTGAAGTCTCACTCTGTTGCACGGGCTAGAGTGCAGTGGCATGATCATGGCTCACTGCAGCCTTGAACTTCTGGACTCAGGCCATCCTTCTGCCACAGCCTCCCAAGCAGCTGGGACTACAGGGGCACACACCACCATGCCCAGCTAATTTTTTATTTTTTTGTAGGGACAAGGTCTTGCTATGTTGTCTAGGCTGATCTCTAACTCCTGGGCTTGAGTAATCCTTCTGCCTCAGCCTCCCAAAGTGCTGGAATTACAAGCACTGTGCCTGATTTTTTAAAATGCTATTGTAAGTAGTATTATTTTATTGATTTCTTTTTCAGGTAATTTTTGGTTAGTGAATGGCAACACTATTGACTTTTGTATGTTGATTTTGTATTCATTTACTGAATCAATATATTAATTCTGACAGTTTTTTGGTGAGTGTTTACAGAGACAATTTTACTTCTCCTTTCCAATTCGGATGACTTTTCTTTCTTTCTTTTTTCCCCCTAATCGCACTGGCTAGAACTTCCAGTAATACACGGAGTAGACTAATTGAGAGTAGACGTCATTGTTTTGTTTCTGATCTTAGAGAAAAAACTTTCAGCTTTTCACTGCTGAGTATGATGTTAGCTGTGGGCTTGTCATAGGTGACCTTTATTATGTTGAGGTATATTCCTTCTATACCTATTTTTTGAAACTTTTTATGATGAAAGGATGTACATTTGTTAAAAGATTTTTTTCTGCATCTATTGAGATATTGTATGATTTTTATTGGGAAGTTTTCAATACTGATTCAGCCTTACTCGTTGTCTGTTCAGGTTTTTTATTTTTTCATAATTCAGTCTTGTTAGATTATACCGTATCTAGAAATGTATCCATTTCTTATAAGTTATCCTATTTGTTCATGCATAATTTTCCATAGTATTCTCTTATGATCCTTTCTATTTTGTGGTATCTGTGAAATACTTATTTTATATATAAGCTTATTAACTTGAGTCTTTTCTCCTTTTTCTTAGTCTAGCTACAAGTTTGTCAAATTTATGTTCTCAAAAACCAACTCAGTTTCACTAATCTTTCCTATTATTTTTCTAGTCTATACTTCACTTATTTCTGCTCTAATTTTTTTTTTTTTTTTTTGAGTTGGAATCTCACTGTCGCCCAGACTGGAGTGCAGTGGCCGCTCCCGGCCACCGCAGCCTCGACCTGCTGGGCTCTGGTGATCCTTCCGTCTCAGCCTTCCAAGTAGCTGGAACTACAGGTGCGTGCTACCACGCCCGGCTAATTTTTTTTATTTATTGTAGAGATGAGGTCTTGCCAAGTTGCCCAGGCGGGTCTCAAACCCTCGGGCTCAGGCAATCCACTCACCTCAGCCTCCCAAAGCACTGGGATTACAGGCGGAGCCACCGAGCCCAGCTATGCTCTAATTTTTATTATTTCCTTCCTTCTGTTGACTTTGGGTTTAGTTTGTTCTTCTTTTCCTGGTTCCTTTAGGTGCAAACTTACATCATTTGTTTGAGACCTTTCTCCCTCCTTAATGTAGGCATTTACTATTATGAACTTTCCTCTTAGAATTTATTTTCTTCATCCTGAAAGTTTTGATATGTAGTGTTTCCATTTTTAATTGTCTCAATATCTGTTTTGATTTATTTTTTGACCCATTGATTGTTCAGAAGTGTGTTTAATTTCCCCTTGTTTGTGAACTTTCCGATTTTCCTCTATTACTGATGTCTAGTTTCATATCATTATAACTAGAAAAGATATTTGATATGGTTTCAAGCATCTTAAATTTGTTAAGACTTACTTTTTTTTGCCTAATACATGATCTGTCCTGGAGAATTTTCAGCGTGCACTTAAAAGAAATGTGTATTTTACTGCCTTTGGATGGAATTTTCTCTGTTTAACTATCAGGTCCATTTGGTCTGCAGTGTTATTCAAGTCTGTTGGTTCCTTATTATTATTATTATTTTGGTCTAGCTGATCTATCCATTGGTGAAAATAGGGTATTGAAGTCCCCTACTATTATTGTATCGCTGTCTGTTTCTTCCTTCAATTCTTTTTTTTTTTTTTTTTGAGTTGGAGTCTCACTCTGTCGCCCAGACTGGAGTGCAGTGACCGCTCCCGGCCACTGCAGCCTCGACCTGCTGGGCTCTGGCGATCCTTCTGCCTCAGCCTTCCAAGTAGCTGGAACTACAGGCGCGTGCTACCACACCCAGCTAATTTTTTTGATTTATTGTAGAGATGATGTCTCGCCAAGTCGCCCAGGCAGGTCTCGAACCCGCGAGCTCAGGCAATCCACTCACCTCAGCCTCCCAAAGTGTGGGATTACAGGCTGAGTTACTGAGCCCAGCCCTTCAATTCTTTTAATATTAGCTTTATTTATCTAGGTGCTTTGATACTGGGTGTGTATGTATTTACAATTGTTATGGTCTCTTGATGAATTTAACCTTTTATCACTATACAATGGCCTTCTTTGTCTCCTTTTATAGTTTTAGTCTAGTTTAGCTAATATAAGTATAGCTACCTCTGCCCTCTTTTGGTATCCATTTGCATGAAAAGTCTTTTCTCATGCCTTTACTTTGATTTTTTGAGTCAGAGTCTCACTCTGTTGCCCAGGCTGGAGTGCCGTGGTATGCCCATGGTCACCCCAGTGTCAACCCATTGGGTTCAGGCTATCCTTTATGCCTCAGCCTTCCAAGTAGACAGAAATACAGGCATGTGCTACCACGCCCGGCTAATTTTTTGATTTATTGTAGAGATGAGGTCTTACCAAGTTTCCCAGGCTGGTCTCGAACCTGCGAACTCAGGCAATCCGCTCACCTCAGCCACCCAAATTGCTGGGATTACAGGCTGGAGCTACCACTCCTGGCTCATAACTTCACTTTTAACCTGTATGTGCCCCTAAAGCTAACGTGAGACTCTTTTACGCTGCATGCAGTTGGATCTTGTTTATTTTTATCCATTCAGCCACTCTATGTTTTTTGATGGAAGAATTTAATCCATTGACCTTAAAGTAGTTGTTGATAGATAAGGACTTAGTATTGTCATTTTGTTCATTGTTCTCTTACTGTTTTGTAATCCCTTTGGCCCATTCTTCTCTTGCTGTCTTATTTTGTAATTTGATTTTTTTTTTGCAGTGGTATGTTTTGATTCCTTACTTTTTAATCTTTTGTGTGTGTACAATACATGTTTGCTTTGTAGTTACTATGAGACTTAAGTAAGACATCTTATTATAACGGTCTCTCTCTCTCTCTCTTTTTTTTTTAGTTATAGTCTCACTTTGTTGCCCAAACTGGAGTGCAGTGGCACACTCACAGACACCCCAGCATCAACCTGCTGGATTCCGGCAATCTTTCCGCCTCAGCCTTCCAAGTAGCTGGAACTAGAGGCGTGCACTACCACGCCCAGATAATTTTTTTTATTTATTGTAGAGACGAGGTCTTACCAAGTTGCCTGAGCTGGTCTTGAACCCCTGGGCTCAGACAGTCACTTGCCTCAGCCTCTCAAAGTGCTGGGACTACAGGCTAAGCCACCAAGCCCGGTCATAGCAGTCTCTTTTAAGCTGATGACAATTTAACTTCAAATGCATACAAAAACTTTACACCTTTAACTTCTCCTCCAACATTTTATGCAATTAATGTCACAATTTATATCTTTTTATACTGTATATTCATTTACAAATTATTGTAGCTATAGATTTTGAAATTCTTTTGTCTTGTAACTTTTATACTAGAGTTAAAAGTGATTTATGGGCAGCAGACACTCTTGCTGTTGTCCTGGCCATTGTCCCCTTCATAATGTATCTTTCTTTTAATAAACCTACCATTCCTAGTTTTTAAAAAAAGTGATCTGTGTACCACCATTACAGCATTAGTGTGTTCTGAATTTGACTAATATACTTACCTTTGTCAATGAGTTTTATACTCTCAACTGAAACTAGAAATCAGTTTCTAGTTTTTATGTTATTAGTTAGAATCCTTTCATGTCAGTTTGAAGTACTCTCTTTAGCACTTAGGCAGATCTAACAGTGATGAACTCCTAGTTTTTGTCTGTCTGGGTAAGTCCTTATTTCTCCTTCATTTCTGTAGAACAACCTTGCCAGGTATAGCATTCTTAGATGACAGTTCTCTGCCCCCGTCCCCCTACCCTCAGCACTCTGAATGTATTATTCCACTCTCTCCTGCCCTCCAGAATTTCTACCAGTAGTCTTCTGAGAGTTTCCTCGTATGTGATGGGTTGCTTTTTGACTTGCTGCTTTCAAATTTTTCTCATTGTTTTTGTTTTTGAGACTTTGATTATAATGTGTCTTAATGAAAATCTCTCTATTTAATCTACTTGGGGCTCTTTGAGTTTCGTGAATCTGGATGCTAATTTGTTTCTCCAGATTTGGGAAGTTTTCTGTCATTATTTCTTTAAATAGGTTATCTGCATCTTTTTTTTCTTCTTCTGCGTCTTTTGTGAATTCCATAATGCATATATTGGATGGCTTGATGGTGTCCCATAAATCCTGTAGGCTTTCTTGATGCTTATTTTGTCTTCTTTTTTGGTTTTTGGTTCCTCTGAGTGAGTGTGTATGTATATATATACTTCTTTTTTTTTTTTGAGTTGGAGTCTCACTCTGTTGCCCAGGCTGGAGTGCAGTGGCATTCTCATGGTCACCGCAGGCTTGACCTGCTGGGCTCAGGTTATCCTTCTGCCTCAGCTTTACAAGTAGCTGGAACTACAGGCATG
>CAUYQG010159721.1:0-108972 GCA_963574415.1 Tarsius wallacei | reverse complement strand
TGGCCACTCCCGGCCACCACAGACTTGACCCGCTGGGCTCTGGTGATCCTTCCACCTCAGCCTTCCAAGTAGCTGGAACTACAGGCATGCGCTACCATGCCCGGCTAATTTTTTGATTTATTGTAGAGATGAGGTCTCGCTTGCCCAGGCGGGTCTCAAACCTGCAGGCTCAGGCAATCCACTCACCTCAGCCTCCCAAAGGCACGGGATTACAGGTTGAACCACCGAGCCTGGCTGAGATTCTTTCTTTAGCTAGATTAATTCTGCCTTCCATGCTTTACATATTGTTATTTATTGTCTGGATGAAATTTTTTATTGCCTTAATCTCTGTTACAAGTTCTTTCAGTGTTTCATCTTTTCTTTCTTGAATCTTATTCACTCTTGCCAACCATTCTCTAATCCCTGTCATATTCTGGGGTCAGTCATTTGTGACTTCCATTGTTTGGGCACCAAGATTTGATTTTCAGGAGTTTTGTCTTTGGTAAAATTCGAATTGCCTGTGGTCTTCCTTTGACTTTTCCTCATTTGTGATAGATCTCTAGCTTTTTTCTTTAGTTCTGTTATTCAGTGCAGTGGGAGAGGCATTCCCTTCTGATGTTTGTTCAGTCCTCTATTCTTCCCTGATCTGGGCTCTGGATTTGTTCTATTTTGAAACAGGATGGTGGATGGGAAGCCTTGCTGTCTCTTGTAGTTTTTAAAATCTGAGAAATGTGGGGGATAGGGCACTAGGAATAGGATGCTACATGCAAATTAAATTGTTCACTTATGGTGGTTTGTGTTCCTGAGATCCACTCCCCACCACCACTCTATATGACAAAGCAAAGTAGAAACCAACATGCACTATGAAACAATCTGGAATAGCAACAAAGCAAAATAAACCACAGCAAGAAAAACCAAGAAAACTAAACCCACACACAAGCCTAGTACAAGGTGAATAGAGAAGAAAGAAAAAAAGACTGAAGGGGGGAGAATAAGAAAAATAAAGAAAAAAAGGAAAAAAGGGGGGATTCAGGTGAACCCCTCATTCATACATTGACACACTCCTTAAACTGTAAAAAATGAATATTAAAAAAAACAGAAGTACAAAAGAGCAAAAACCAACAACAGAATCAAAGGTAAATACTCAATCCTTCACATACACACATAAACAGATAATGACAAAAGAGGAAAGAAAATTAGCTGGGCGTGGTAGTCCGTGCCTGTAGTTCCAGTTACTTGGAAGGCTGAGGCAGAAGGATCACCAGAGCCCAGCGGGTCGAGGCTGCAGTGGCCGGGAGTGGCCACTGTACTCCAGTCTGGGTGACAGAGTGAGACTCCAACTCAAAAAAAAAAAAGAAACAGAAAAAGAAAAGAAAAAAAATTGGGGTGCAATGCAGATCAGAGCTTCACATGCACAGTCATGCACAAGGGAAAAATATTTTATTTAATTAATTTATTTATTTATTTTGAGTTGAAGTCTTACTCTGTCGCCCAGACTGGAGTGCAGTGGCCACTCCCGGCCACTGCAGCCTCGACCTGCTGGGCTCCGGCCATCCTTCCGCCTCAGCCTTCCAAGTAGCTGGAACTACAGGCATGCGCTACCACGCCCAGCTAATTTTTTGATTTATTGTAGAGATGAGGTCTCTCCAAGTTGCCCAGGTGGGTCTCGAACCTGCAAGCTCAGGCAATCCACTCACCTCAGCCTCCCAAATGCGCGGGATTACAGACTGAGCCACCGAGCCCGGCCGGGAAAAATATTTTAAATATAGATGAACTAACAACCAGTCAGAAAAATTTAAAAGTTAAAAAGTAATTGAAAATTTAAAAAACAAAACAGAAAAACAATACAACAACAAAAAACCTGTCCTCTTGTGTTAGGCTCTTTAATTGTCTGTAACTGTTTCTCTAATCAGACCTCTCTTGCAGAGCCACCTCTTTTACTCTTTCCTCAGGGAATGAAGCAGGGATGGAGGAGGGGAAGTGTAGGTGGGGGGCTGCAGTCTTTCCCTCCCACTCTCGTATGGTCAGGGAGATCTCTGTTGGGGATATATAGGTTAGTCTTTTCCCCAGGAATGTACTCTCACAAGGTTGCCCCAGCCAGGCCTATCCTGGAATGGTGTTCTCCTGTTGTGACTGATGTCCAGACTTTCTGTGGGTTTGTCTCTCTCAGTCATGGCCCAACTGTGTGGGTCTGACATTCAGAAGATTGCTGGGGAGGAAGGGATTTGGGTCAGTCCCAGACTTATCACTGATCTCTTTGGAGTTCTCCCTCACCCTTTTCTGACCACACACTTTGTCCCACAGCTGGATAGGGATAGGAGATGGGGCGCCTGAAACTCAGCACTCATCAGGTCCCTCTGAAGTTTGTACTCTCAGGATGTTTCCTCTGGACTATGATTAAGCCCTGAGTAGTTGATCTGACTTTCACAGAGATTGGATCTCTGGACTCTGTCCACAGCCCCTTCCAGCTCCCTACCAGGTGCTGAAGCAGTGAGGCAAAGCCCAGAGCAGTCTCTCTCCTACTTCAGTGGTGAGGGAGCACCTGGGGCAATAGTTTTTCTATGCCACTCAGGGAACTAGTTGGAGGCCGTGGGGGACCTGGGTGGGGCAATGAAAATCTCTGCTTGGGAAAATGGCTTCCTTGGGCAGCACCTCACCAAGCATGGACTCCTCTCAGGATTCCCCAATGTTCTCTCTCTAATAATCTGATCCTGTGTTGCAGCAGATACGGTAAGACAGGTGATGATGTGGGTCTGGTGCCAGGTACTGGGAATCAGCAGGATTCAGCAGGCTTTTCTCAGGAGAGTCCCACCAGCAGCAGACGATCTTGCTCATGCCCGTGCTCTTATCTCATGGTTGTGGGGGACTGCAGTCACCCTCAGAGGGGGGCCTGGGTGCAAGAACCTGAGTCTCCCCTCAGTTGGACTTTCACTCTCCCACCAACACATGCCTATTCATGCAGAGAGTCTGTATGGACACTTGCTTTTGCAGAGACTCTCACAGTCTGACCTGTCCCATTGCCATCTTAAGCTCCGCCCCTGGATGGTTCTTAAAGATGAATTCTGCTCAGTAGAAGGTATTTCCTGTCCTTCTGATGCTTATTGCTAGTGTCCTTTTCTGCATGAACTTTGCCACACAAGACACACAATTTCGCGTTCCAGCATCCTCAGTTGCACTGGCCTCCGCTCTAGGTAGTTTTCTTATTCATTTGCAGAAAGTCTTTATTCTGAGAATAAGTTATTCGTCAGATATATATGTATTGCAGGTATCTTTATTGAGTTGGTTACTTTTTCACTCACTTATTTGTGCATTTTAATGAACTGAAATTTTAAATTTCAAGATAGTCTAATTTATCTTTTTTTTTATTTTATAATTATAAATTTTTGTGTTTTTGTTTCTAAGAAAGATTTGTCTACTCCAGGGTCACAATGTATTCTTGTAAATTTCATCTAAAACTCTTATTGTTTTACTTTTGCTATTTTATTCTGCAACTCATTTTTGAAAATACCAGCCCCTCCACCCCATAGAGTTGCAGTACCACCTTTGTAAAAGATCAAGTGATTATACATATATGAGTGTGTGTTGATCTATTTCTGGCTTCTAGTCTATGTTCATCAGTTTGTCTATCTTTATGCTAACAGCACTTTATCTAATGGACTGCAGTTTCATGACAGGACTTTATATCCAGTAGTGTAATTCTTCCAGTTTTCTTAATATTCTTCCTGCTCTCCTCTTTTATCTCCTTCTTCCCATCCCTGCTCCTCCTCTTCTCTCTTTTTCTTCCTTCTACCTTAAGAAAGCCTCAGATACAATTGGATATTTGTGTAATTTCAACATGAATATTTGGATCAGTTGTGAATTTACACACAACGCATACAATCTCATACTCTGTTGGAATATTATTGGGATTGTGTTATGTTGAATTACACAATCTCCAGAAAGAGCTGACATCCATCACAACCTTGAGTCTACTTAGTCATGGGGAATAAGTCATAGGGGATATATCTCATCCTTTATTTAAATCTTTTGAATTTATCTCAATTATTATCTTATAGTTTTTAATGTAGAACATTTGTATGTGATTCATATTGGTACTATGCATTTGAATTTTTCAGATAAAATTATAAATTATACCACTTAAAATTTGTTCTATTTGTTTATTAATACTATGAGTATATAGGAATACTACTACTTTTTATTTACTGACCCTAAATCTGGTGACTTTGCTAAATTTACTTTTTAATTCTAATAATATGTAGATTTATTTGAAGGTTCTACATACACTATTAAGGAATCTGCAAACAAGTAGTTTTATATTTTTCCATTTTAAACATTGTTGTGTCTATTTACTTAATTCCTAATTGCACTAGCTAGAAACATCAATAAAATATTGAAGAAAAAATAACAGGCATCCTTGTCTTAAATCACAGAGGAAATGCTTTCAACATTTTACAAATAAGTATTAAGTTTGCTCTACATTGTTTCACATGATATGCATCACATTAAGGGTATTGTTTTCTATTCCTATGCTGCTAAAAATTTCATGTATTTTAATCAAAACATTACTAGAAACTTTCATTTTTTGTTTATAAGAATTATTTGTCTGTATATTTACTTTTTTAATGGTAATTTCCTTGTCAGGTTTTGCTATTAAGTGTTTACTGGCCACATAAAAATAATTTGATAAATTTTATCTTTATTTTCTGAGTTTGCAAGATTGGTGTTACTTATTTTCTATGACTTTGTGGAAATTTGCGGTGAAGTCATGAGGATTAAGGTTTCTTGTGTGATATTGTTTATAATCATTGATTGAGTTACTTTTATTTGTATTGTGCCATTCAGATTTTCTATTTTCCTTTCTGTCATTTTGGTAGAATGTTTTTAAAATACATTTTTAAAAATTTCATGCAAATTTCCATTTCCTGGTATAAAGTTTTTCATAATATTTTCTTATGTTCTTTATGATGTGTGTGAGAGCTGTCTGCCTCCCTTTTCATTTCTGATATTAGAAATGTATTTTATTTTTCTACATTTAATATGTATAATTTTTGCAGGTTTTAAAAAAAATATATGCAGTTGTGATAGCATTGGCATAGATAAATCCCATAAATTTGATATGCCGTATTTACATTTCCAGTCAGGTAAAAATATTTTCTAATTTCTGTTTTGATATTTTTCTTTGACCCATGTGTCATTTAGAAGTATATTTTAAAATATTTCTGCAGTTAGGGATTTTCTAGTAATCTTTTTGTTATTGAATTCTAGCTTATTTTTATTAGAGTCAGGATATACTAAAAAATAATTTTAACTGCAAATTTGGTAGTTTCTCTATGTACCCAGGATGTGGTTGGTATAGTAGATTTTGAAAAAAATAAATTCTATTTTTGCTTAGTACATTGTTGTTCATATCAAAATTAGACTAATATTGTCAGTTGTGTCGGACAGATACATATCCCTTCTGATGTGTGTCTGTTTTATCAGTTACTAAGAGTAATATGATAAAGTCTCCCTAAATATTTATGAATTTGTCTAATTCTCTTTTTATTGCTGCTTAACTTTTTCCTTTAATTGCTCAGAAGATATGGTATTAGATACATTCATATTGAGGATTGTGATATATCTGTGATCAATGTATCCTCTTGTTATTATGAAATATAGCTTGCTATCTCAAGCAACACTTGTTTAAAATTCTATCTTGCCTGCTATAAACCACACTAGCTTTATTTTGGTTAGTGTTTACATGGTTGCACATTTTTTAACCTATTTATCTTTCTGACCACCTTAAACTTTCTCTAGTTATTTATATGCATAATTATTTATTTTTAAATTGGAGCATTTAGTCCATTAATATTTATGTAATTACTGATATAGTTGTGTTTTTATCTACTGTGCATTTGTGTGTTTTTTATTTGAACTATTAATTTCATGTTTCATTTTATTCTCTATTAATCGATATATAATCTATTTTTACCATACTAAGTTGTTAGTTTTATACCTTATTATTTTATTAGTGGCTCTCTGCACATTACAAAATGCATCTTTGACTTATTACAATCATAAAAATTATTACTTTAGCATTTCCCATAAAATGTGGAACCTTATAACACATTAACTCCATTTGCCCTCCCCATTCCATGCTCACCTTGTATTGTCAGTGTCATTTTAGCTTTGGATAGATTTGAAAACTAGTAACATTACCATTACTATTATAATCAATATTCATTTACATTAATCTACATATCTACATTTTGCCATTGTTTATTCTCTCTATATTTCTGTTTTGAACTAAGATCATATCCTTCAGTCTGAAATATTCCCTTGTGAATTTTTTAAATTAAGCAAAACTTGCGTTAAAAACACAAGTGCTAAAAATCATTCAATTTTTATGTATAGTTTCAAACAAGGAGATATTTTAATCTAGGAAAGCAGTCTTTGCTTTTTGACAACTGCGTATCATTCCATTGCACATGGACTTTCACAGTGTCTGCTAAAAGTCTGTGGTTCCCTCTGACTCTTTTAACCTAATACAACCTCTTCTTTCACTCCCAACACTAACCTGTGCTTTTCCAACTAAGATCATGTAATGATCCACTTATTATTTTAGTTCTGAAAATTTTTACTTTATATAATTTGAAAATATACTATTAGGCATTTACACCTTCTAACTTTATTATTATTAAGAGATAACTCGGAGGACTGGTGTCTGCAATGACAGCCCGAGGAAATCCATTGACATGCTCCCAAGTGAAACTGACTAGAAGCATCAAACAACAAAGAAAACATTTCAAGCCTCTGGAAATGGTTTTGAGGGCAAATAGAAAATAAAGAAATCTATTAAAGAAAATCTATTAAAATACTTTAGGAAAGGGAAGAATATTTGGTGTTTGAGTTGACTACTTCAGACTGCTTCTGTCCCAACTCAGTGAGACAGAGACGCCACTGGATGGCTGCAGCCAGAAACACAGGGTGCTGCTTCCCCCGTTCTCAGTCTGGTGACTTTCTTCCCAGGAGAAGCAGGATTAGAGCATTTTTCATTCTGTCCTAGTGATCTCTTGTTGAAACTAAGTGTTGGGTAAGTGTGGTTGGTATAGGGCTCTCTTCATTCACTCAGCTCCCACTCAGGGTATGGAGCTCCTACTGTGGACACAGCATGCTGAGAATACTGGAGTGCCATTTACCCCAGTCCTAGCTTGTGAAGCAGTTGTTCTATGCCAGGAGAAAGAAGCCAACACAACCTCAGGCTGCTGCTCCTTGATACCAAGCCCTCAGCTCCTGAAGCAGGTGCCACTCAGAGAAAAGCTTTCCATTGTCCCCATTCATAGCTCAAGACATCTGACTCAGTAATTTTGACTGTGAGGAGAAGCAGCCCATAAAACCAACAGCTTCAAATTTCTTCCCAAAGAAACCAACTTTACTTACCACAGAGCGTGGAGAATTACCAACCTCAGGGTTTCCTCATGAACAATAAAGATTGTGGTGAAAGGCGATGGGGAGGAATTTTGTATATCTAAAAAAAGATACAGTCTAGGCTATAACCAACTAGTTTGAAGGAGAGAAGTAGAGAATAAAACAGCTGGAAAGAGTCTTCCTAGAGTCAGAACAAATATCAAACATGGACCTCAGAAACTATTCCTTTAAAGGAGTCAGAATTTGATTAGATTACTTTGCAGAGCCATTTATGTTCCAGGGCATTGTTGAAAACAATAGGGCAATCAACAGCAATTAGTGAAATTTGACAGCTGGATGTAGTCAGGGAAAGAGAGAAAGAGAGCCTACTAAAACCACTGTTATCTAAGGGTGACTTTGAGCATATTGACTCCCTGATGAGCAACATAAGAGGCTTAACATTGTGGTTGTGGTGGGGACAGACTTAATTAAAATAATCCAGCAAATCACTACAAAAAACGAACAAGCAGTTAAGAATAATAAGACCCATGGGGGGTGGACAGTACTCAACGTTGCTACATATATCATCGAAAACATCTGAAAAAACCTGAGAGAATTTGTTCCTAGCAAACTTACTGTATAAGAAATACTAAAAAAAGTTGGTTAGGCTGAGAGCAAATGATTCCAGGTGTTAATTCAACTCCACATCAAAACAAAGAGTACCAGTAAAAGTAATTATGTAACCACAAAAAATAGTATGAAGGCATATTTTCTTCTTATATGTACACTGGATTATGAAAACAACTACATATAATAAAGTAATAATTTTAACTATGTATTGTATGGTTTGTGACATTAAAATGTCTATAATATTCATAACAGTAATACCACAGAAAAGAGGAAGAGGGACATGGAATTATATAGAAGTAATTTTTCTATATATGCTGGAATAAAACTGTTACAAATATAGCATTGATTCTGATGTTTATGGCAAACTCTAAAACAACCAGTAGAAGTTCTCAAAAATATAATAAAAATTATAGAATAAATTAAAATGCTACAATTGAAAATATTTACTTAATACAATAGAAAGAAGAAACAGGTAAATATACATAAAAAAAGAGATGAGATGGCCGTTGCCTTGCCGAGCTATGTTGTGGCCATGTGCTCTTTGAGCTATGACCAGGCCATGTTTTCTTAAACTTTGGCCACCTCCCCTACCTTGGGGAGGTGAATCTCCTCTTTCTCTCTTTCTAATTTACTTTTTAAATAAACTATATTTTCTAATAACAAAAAAAGAGATACGACATGTAGTAAGCAAAAAGAAAAGTAGCAGATATGAATTCATCTTTATCCACAATAACATTAAAGGTGAATGGATTAGACAGTCCAATCAAAAGCAGAGGTTGTAAAGCTCATTTTAAAAACGATTCAACTATATGTTCTCTGCAAAAGACATACTTTAGATTCAAAGATACAAATAACTTGAAAGAAAAGGCTGCAAAAGACCTATCATGCAAACAGCAAACAAAAGTAAGTTGGAATACCTATACTTATTTAAGAAAAATAGACAAAACAAAAAATTACTTTAGTGATAAAGAGGGACATTTAATAATAATAAAAGATCAATAAATTTTGGAAGGTATAACAGTTATATGTACCTAGTAACAGAGCACCAAAATGCACGAATCTTTTGGTTTATGGCAAATGCAGAGAGAAACAAACAATTTAATAGTAATATTGGAAGATGTCAATATCCCACTTTCAATAATGTTTTTGTTGTAACTAGACAGAAGCCAATAAGGAAATAGAAAGTTTGAAAAACACTGTAAACTCACTAGATGTAACAGACAATATGTATATAACCATCATCCAAAACAAATGTATTTACATTCTTCTCAAGTGTCAGGGTAGGCAATATGCTAAACCATTAAAAACCTTAATAAATCGGGCCAGGCTCATGCCTGTAGTCCCAGCACTTTGGGAGGTGGAGGTGAGAGGATTGCCCAAGCCCATGGGTTCAAGACCATCCTGGGCAACATGGTGAGATCTCATCTCTACCAAAAAAAAAAAAAAAGAAAGAAAAAAAATTAGCCAGATTGGGTGGCACATGCCTGTAGCTCCAGCTACTTGAAAGGCTGAGGCAGAAGGATCACCTGAGCCCAGCAGGTGGACGCTGCTGGGTGACTGTGAGTGTGCCACTGCACTCCAGCCTGGGTGACAGAGTGAGACTCTGAATCAAAAGGAAAAAAAAAAAACCTTAATAAATTGTAAAGAATATAAATAACACAAAGTATTCATTTCAACTAAAATGAAATGAATTTAGAAATCAATAGAAAGAAAAAATTGTGACTCTCACAAAAATATGGAAATTAAACAACACATTTCCAAATAATGAATGGGTCAAAGAAGAATCACAGGAAAAAATTAGAAATATTTTTATAGGTAACCCCTTTGGGTCCCCTCCCACTGTGGGAGCTTTTCTGTCCTCACAATAAATCCTGCTTTCAAAAAAAAAAAAAGAAAGAAAGAAATATTTTTATAATTGAGATGAGTAAAAAAAAAAAAAAGCCAAAACGTCTGGGAAGTTGCTAAAGCAGTGCTTACAATGGAATCTGTGGAAGCAAATGCCATATTAAAAAAGAAAAAAGACTCAAATCAATAACCTAAACTTCTACACTAAAACACTGGCAGAAAAAGAAAAAATTAAACCTAAAGCATGCATAATGAAAGACATAACAAACACCAGAGTGGAAATTAATGAAATAAAAAAATAGAAAAACAATAGAAAAAATCAGTGAAACTAAAATCTGGTTCTTTGAAAAGATCAGCAAAATTGATAAACTTTTATCTAGACTGACCAAGAAAAGAAGAGAGAAGACTCAAATCACTAGAATCAGAAATGAAAGTGGAAACTACTATTGACTCTACGGGTATAAAAGGAATACTATAGATAATTGTGCAGCGACAAATTAGATAACAGATGAAATGAACCAAGTTCTAGAAAGATGCAAATATTGAAACTAACTCCAGAAGAAATAGACAAGTCTGAAGAGAGCTGCAAGTAAATAGATAAAGGTAACAATAACAACAGCAAAATTACTCACAAAGAAAAGTCCATCCCCAGATGACTTCACTGCTGAGTTCTACCAACTATTTAAATAAAAACTTTTACCAGTTTCTCACAATTTCTTCCAAATATTAGTGGAGTACAGAACACTTCCCAAAACAGACAGCAATATCACACAAAAAGAGAGAAAACAACACACATATTGTTTTTAAATATGAGCACAAAAATCCTCAAGAAAATACTGGCAAATTGAATCTGGTAATATACAAATATACACCATAACAAGAGGGATTTATCCTACAAATGCAATTTTGTTTTAACTTCCAAAAATTAAATCATATAATATATTATATCAGTAGAATTAAAAACAACAACAACACATGGTCATTTCAATAGATTTGCAAAATTTATATAAAAATCAACACTTTCATCATAAAAATATTCAACAAACTAAGAATAAAAGGAAACTTCCTCAACCCGATAAAGGGCATACACAGAAAAACCCCACAGCTAACATAATACATAATGGTGAAAGAGGGGATGAATGGAGTCATAACTAAAATATACAGAGTAGTCTTTTTTTTTTAAGATAATGAAATGTTCTTAAATTGTTAAAGTTGCACATTTCTCTGAGTATTCTAAAACAAAAACACACTTATTCGCATACTTTAAATGGGTGAATTGTGTGGTATGTCAACACTGTTAAAGAAGAAAAAAACACTTTATCTCTAATAATAGTTGCTTTCCCAATACTTTGTTTTTCTTTTTCTTCCCGTGTGTGTGTGTGTGCGTGTGTGTGTGTGTGTGTGTGTGTGTGTGTGTGTGTGTTCACATGGTGTGTCTGTCATCTCTCTCTTACTTTCAGTATGTCTTTGCCCTTATAGTTGAAGGAGGTTTCATAAGTAGCATATAGTTGGGCCTTTCTTTAAAACTAGTCTGACATAGTGTGTTAGTTGAGCAGATTATCCAGTTACCATTAGTGTAATTACTAATATACTTAAGCTTATTACTATCATCTTAATTTTTAAAATTTATTTCAATAATTTTTATTTTCTTTGTTCTTCTGCTAGCTTTTTGGATTACGATTATTATTTCAATTTGTTTTCCCATTAAAATCTTAGTTATTTTTATTTCATATTTAGTACCTTTACATATTCCAATAAAGCTTAAATTAGTACCTTACTCTTGTGTTAACAACCCAAAAATTCCCAATAGTTTTTACTATGCTTACCAGCTCATCTCCTGTGTTTGCTATTTTATCATATATTTCTCTTGTTCATATGTAATAGCCCCATAAGAAATTTTTTTATAGTTGCTTGAAACAGTCAATATTATTCCTCATTTACTCACATAATCACCTCTTCTTGAGCTTTTTACTTCTTCCTGAAATTACATGCTTCTATATTTTCTATAATAAGGATCTACTAGTGAGAAATTATTTTATTTCTGTTTTCTGAGAATGTTTTATTTTACTTTCATTTTTTTAAGACTATGACTGTAAAGTGGCAGTTTTTATTTTTGGCTCTTTAACTCTGTAATTCCTTTATAATTGGGCTTTCATGGTTTCTTTTGAAAATGTCATTCTTTTTCTAGCTGTCATTTTTATTACTTCTGAAAGTAACATAGCTTTTCCTCTGGTTGCCTTGGAAATTTTATCTTACATTTCTCTTTTACCCATTTTATAATTATTTGTGTAGATGTGGTTTTCTTTGTATTTTTTCCTGCTTATGTTTTGCTGTGCTTCTTTTGACTCTGCAGGTTGAGGACTTCAGTTGTGTAATGTTCTGACCACTGATGCTTCAAGTATTATTTCTTTCTTATTCCCTATTGTCTCTCATTTTGGAACTCCCGCTACTTATATATTAAATTGTTTCACTGTGTTCCACATGTGTTTTTACTCACTTTCATTTTTAAATTTAGTTTGTGTGCCTCAGTTGAAAAAAAAATCTATTACAATATCTACGAGTTAATTAATCTTCCCTTTTTGACCAATTTGATTTTAAGTCCTTTCCACGAGTTCTTTATTTCAGAGATGTCGTTCAATTCTAGAATGCATGCCTGGCGTTATTCTTTAGATTCCATTATTCTGCTCTTCTCCATCTTTCCATCCATTTTGTCTATGTTTCTTTATTGCTTTAGCATGTTTATCATAATTACTTACAAGTTTTTGTGTTAATGTCAACATTTGAAAAATCTGTAAGCCTCCTCCTAAGGTTTGTCTTTTGAGTAACAATTCCATTTTCATCTTCATATGTCTGTTTTACCTTTTGTTGCTTGCTAAGCCTTATATAAAAAAGAATCAAATACATTCTTTTCTATTCTTTGATGTGTTCTACTGGAGATCATGCCCCTTTCCTTCATCATAGAGTGAGGAGTAGATCCACAGAGACTCTGGTCACACCTGAACGGATAGGAATAGTTGGGTGCCCCTATCGTTACAGAAATATGAATACACAGTGAAGAAGACTCTCAGGGGACTGGGAATCATTCTGGCCCATTTGAGAATGGGTTGAGAAGACTCAGGTATGTCTCCTGATACAGAAAATACCCAAGTTCTATCTTGGTTTGATTCTCCCAAGTATCAATTCTTCCTTGGGAATTTTTGGCACCCAGCTGTGATCCAGGTCTCTCAGGTGGCTCCTGAATGTCTCTGGAGAATATCCACGCAGGTCATAAATGACTGTTGTCTGTGGTTTGTGTTCCTCAAAGGTCTGGATTCTGTCATGTAGAGCAGGCCCTCCAAGTTCAGGGCAGTTTAAGGAGGTACTGGATTTGGAGCTTGGAACAGAGCTGTAGTTCCATTAGGAATTGTTAATCCCCATATTGTGTGTGGTTTCCCACATCTCTGCATTTGATGCTTGAGAACAACCATATCTTCTGCTTCATCTGGCAGCTCTTTCAGAGGTTCCTATACATAGAAAGGTTCCTGGAGCTTTTGTCATGAGGCCACAGAGGTCTGATTCTATTCTGTTCCTTATGTGGGGAACCCGGGAGGCTCTGTGTGCATGTGACTCCTCTGCTCCCTGCACCCCTTCCCACTGGGCCTCAGTCTCTCCTTTCTCTTCCATCAGGGAGGTGTGAGGAAGGTGTGGGAATTGCTCAATTCCCCACAGTTTTCACCCTCTGTAAGACTCTGGTCTTTGCATCTCTGGAGTGATCTTATGACCACAGTTCTTTTGGTGCTGCATACATCAGGTATACCTAGTAGAGTCTGGTAGATGAGGGGAAGAAAGATGACCCTTGATGCACTGGGGTGCAGATACTACTGAGAAAGTGACAATAGCCAACCCCTCTGTTTGCTCTAAGGATGGGGTAGGGTGGGGAGAGAAGCTTAGGGAATCTGGTGTCTTTGATTCATTGCTTCTGTGTTTTTTTAGGCCATGTGATACACAGCCTATGGTTCTACTGGAAATAAGTCTGAAGCTATGTTTGGGGATATACAAGAGATAGAAGCCAGTGACACCTGTTAATTCAGATCCTTATATTTATTTTAATACCCTCCCTGGTAAGGAAAAAAAGCTTACTAAAAAAAATTATAATTTGAACACCCATCTAAAATGAGCCTAGCATCATGCTAGGCTTTACTTTTGCCCCCAAAGTTCAAAAACACTTTTGAATTGTGCAACCCTCTCATAGCTCCCTAACTGTATCCCACACACCATGCTGGGCACACAGAAGGGAGGGCCACTGCACCCCAACTGCAGACACACTTGATGTATTTAGATCTCAGAACAGTCCAAGACAGGGACTGGGCTAAACCCTCAGACCTGGAAAACTAGGTGTCCCCAGTGGGAAGCAAGCAGGGAGGGATGGATAGGGAAGGCTTCTTAGGAGGGAGGGTCAGGAGCAGGTCCTGAAGGACAGGCAAGCTGGAAGAGTGGAACTTCCAACACAGGGAACAGTGGAAGCGATGCTGGGCTGGGAACCCATCCATTGACACCACACAAACGCAGAAGAGAAGGGACTCGGGATCACCTCATGTAACCTGCTCATCTCTAAGTTGAAGAGATCAAGACTCAGATGGTGACAGGAACTTGCCTAAGGCCACATGATGGAGAAACAGCTGAACAAAGGCAGAGGCCAAATCCTTCCTCCACAGTGGGTCATCACAATCACTCAGGTGTGGGGTCTGGATTCAGAATCTGCTCTTGGAGTCTCCCTGTGCTTTCATGCCCTATGCATCTGCTTCATAGGTACCTGTTTCCCACATTGGGCTGTGTGGAGAAGGCATTTTCTATTAGTGGCTTTTGTTTTAAAGGCCAACCAGTCTGGGTAACTTATATGCCAAGAACTGATCATGTCTATGTCAGGACATAAGGACTCTAAATCTGTACACTCAACCCTGTATTTTAAGATTGGGAAAAGTGAGAACAAGAAAGGTGGGCTGCAGGGCTCTGTTGTCCATCCAGGTTACCTTTCTGGGTATTCCAGAGGACATTCAGGCATAGGCTCTCCCCTACTCCCGTGGGATGCCCCTAGAAGTAAAAGCGGAGTAAGGAGCAAAGGGCACAGGAACTGCACCCCCACTTTCAGATAACAGTGCACTCTGGCCTCTCAGCTATCATCTCCTCTCCCCAAAACTACTTGAGGAAAAGTATTCTATCACTGTTGCCTTGTGCCTGTGAAAGTCCTCAACTTTCCACTGGAGTCACAGCCTGCAGGGACACCTGCACCTTTGCTGCAGGCAAGACAAGAAGGAAGCTCTCAGATGAAGCAGGAGGCTCTGGTCTGGGGTCACGCCTAAAATGGAGAGGAGGGATCCCCTTTATCTGTCTTTGACTTTCTCTATTTTGTGGGGAAATGTTTGGAGCAGCTGAGATGTAGGTGGAGAAGAAGAACCATGCTTGCTTTTGAGGTGGCATTCATATTTTCTCTCCTCATTATTCTCTGGGCCAGCTGTCTTTGCCTATGAAAGTCTCAATCTGGGGTAAGAACTCCTGAATTGAACATAATTTTAAGGAGAAAATTCACAAATGACAATTTCTGGAACTGCAAAAAAGGTCATAGTGTTTAGAAGTCATATGAAAGATAGTCAAGGATAAGAGGGAATAAGAGTGCATCTGCATCTGAGTGCGTATGAGTATGAGTGAGTGCATGTGAACATGCTTGTGAGTTTGTGCAAGTGTGAACATGAGCATGCATGTTTATGTGCATGTGGTCTGTGTATAAGTATGTGCATGTAAGTATTTACATGCGTGTGAATGCATGTGTATATAAGCATGCATGTACGTGTGCACATCCATGTGAATGTGTATGTATCTATATGAGTATGAGTATGTATGTGTGAGTATATGTATGTGCATGTGAATGTGGCCATGTGTGTAAGTATGAGCATGTGCATGTGAGTTCATGTGTGTGAACATGTGTGCTTGTGCATGCATGTGTGTAAATGTGTATCTACATGAATGTGTGAGTGCATGTGTGTGTGTGTGTGTTAGCATGTCTGTGGGTTTATTTAGGTGTGAGTTTGAGCAAATGTGTATTTATATGTGAGTGCGTGCATGTATGTGTGTGTGTGAGTGTGTGTGTTTCAGGAGTGAGGAAGTGGTATGGCTGGTGCTCAGATAAGAAATCTGTGGCTATGAGGTGCAGTTCTCTGCACTACTGAGCCTGGAGGTGGCATCTTTATTATTGCCCTCTGCCCTGTACTTGCATGTCACTTTTGAAGGCCAGAAGGCCTTCAAATCAGAGACAGAGGGCTCAGAAGTAAGGGGGGGCAGGCTGACTGTGGGCCATTATCAGGCCCTCCTTCAACAAGTGCTCTGTGAGGGTCTGCACAAAGGTTATGTGACGGTTTGTGTCAGGGTCATGAGTAGGTTTGCATGAGGTTTGTGTGAAGGTTGTATGAAGGTCATGTGAGGGTTCCTGTGAGGGTCATGTGAGGGTTTGTGTGAGAGCCTTGGGAGTGTCTGCATGAGTATCATGTGAGGGTCCCTGCAAGGGTTCGTATGAGGGTTGTGTGAAGGGCATATGAGCGTCTCTGTGAAGATGTGTATGAGGTCTTTGTGAGTATCTGGGGATCCAGAGAAGACCTGGGTTGGCGCTTGTTGACAGAAGGCCCATACTTTCAGCAGGGGAGTGAGTGCAGCTGCTGGGAGTTGAGCTCAGACAAGGACACTCATGATTCAGGGTACTGAGGGGGCTAGGACAGCACTTGGGGGAGGGGACATTTGTCTCAGGACACTTGGCTGAGAAGAGGAGGGATGGCAGTCTTGTTGGAGATATGGCTGGAGTCCATGTTAAATCTGGGGATGCTGAGTGGCTAAAGGTGAAGCTGGAACCATTGGCTGGTCCCGTAGTGTACTGAAGACCTTGTGGAGGGTTTCAAGCTCCAGTTCTTAGGACGTAAGTGGTCACCAGAGGCAGTCCCAGCTGTGAAGCCTAGGCAGTTGCAATATAATCTTGAGAAGCCCGTATGCTTCTGCCAGGTCATTGAAGGCTCAACACTTAAGGGACATGACCATAGCAGATGGGCAAGGGCCAGGGTTTTCAGGTGTCCCAAGGTCCCTGCTGTGGTTGGTTACTTTGTAGAAGAGAGAGGAGGCTGTAAATTTAGGAGCTGGTGGCCAAGGCCGGAGACTTCTGGTTTGGGCAGCTCAGAGATGAGGTATTCAATAGTTAGGCCTCTGCAGCCTCATCCCTCAAAGGAGAATGTGTCTTGGGGGTGGCTGGGAAGGTGAGAAACTTCTCTGCAAAGCCATGAACATGATTTCAGGGTAAATTTCCTCCCGTGATTGTATTATATTTGAGAGCCATTAGGATAATATTGCTATTCTTTCCATGTCAGTGATATTGCTGCCTCATTTGCATGTTCTGTGAAGATCTCTGTTTCTTGAGCTGAAACAGGTCTGCATCTGTAAGTGGTATTTTGAAAAGGATGGGCACAAAGCCAAGGTCGGGCTATCAACCTCCTATTCCCTCCTCTCTGTTCATTGTGGCCCTCCCTCCAGGCAGGAGGGACTTCCTGGCAGACAGATGTGTCCTCCCTTATGCCAGCCACCTCTGGAACTGACATCCACAGCCACCTCTGTGTGAGGAAAAGATAGTCACTTCCCTAATGTGCCATCATTCAACACAGATCTCCCCCTAATGCTGAGTGCATGGTGGTCAGTGCGGCAGAACAACCACATCTTCTCGGTCAAGCAAAAGCCTCTGAAGTGGCCCTGGGTTGATTAGCTGGGACCTCAGGGAGGCCTGTGGAACAGCTTGACTTTGGAGTCAGGCACAGACCTAAATGGGTTCAAATAGTACTCTACCACTTTGTGTGTGACCCTGGACAAGAGATTATGAGGTCTCTGATCCTGTGGACAATCCTGACAGGGCTGTAGGGGAGGATTCAGGATCTGGATTAAGGTTCATCTTTCAATTATAAAACAGCACAAATGTCACTTGTTAAGAGACAGTGTAGTATAGTGGTTCCTAGCATATCCTTTGAACTGTGCTGTCTGGATTTGAAGCCCAACTTTGCCACTGTTTATTTGCATACTCTTTGCTGCGTTGTTACTCCATCACCTCCCCTAGAAAACGCATTGTGCCACCCAGGTCTCCCTCCAGGGGAAGACTTGCTCCCCCATAGGGAGTGAGGTCAGCACATTGCCTGCAGTATCCAGGGTCACTCTGACTGCAGAGAGCCCCTTCACCTGAGGTCACAGTTTTGCCTGAGGAGCCCAGGAAAAGCCTGGAATTAGGACCTGCCCATCTCAGCTGGGACAACACTGAGGGATGATGCTTACCCTAGAGCTCCCTGTCAGGTTGGCCAAGGCTTGGTTGGGTCTGCTTTGTAGTCAAAGCTCTTCCTCTGCTCTGTCCTACTCCCTTGCCCCCCACAGATGTTCACTCCTAAGAAATAGCTTACACCCAAACTCAGTCTCAGTGTCTGCATCCAAAGAACTCAGCAGGTTCCCAGCAAAAAAAGCCCAATGTAGTGCAAAGGTGTGTTATGATAGTCAGATGAGTTAATCGATTCCAAAGATTTTGATCAGTTTCTGGGACATGGTGCTATTACTGTGATTAATTATTGATTTTATCATTGTGTCCTGAAGTGAGGGATTCTCACAGGGTCCCATCCTCTGGTGGCAGGTAATTAGTCCCCAGTAGTCACAGGTGTGGGGTTCCATGGCTGTCCTTCCTGGTGTTCACTGGAATCATCAACTCTGAGGTTTGCAGGGCTACGGCTGTGTCCTCTTGGTGTGCAGCTCCTGCTCTGCCACTCCAGGCCCTCAGCCCCATCTCTAATCCTCAGGTGACCCTACAAGGTAAATACAATTACCCCCACATTAAGATGTGGGACCTGGGGCTCAGGGAGGGTAAGAGTCTTGCCCACTTTCAAATTCTAGTAGGAAGCAGAGCTGGAACTTAAACCCTTTGCCACAGCAGTGAGAGCTGGTCTCCAAGAAGGTGAAATAGTTCACCCGGTGACTACAGGCCAGTGCTCTGAACTCCCACCAGTTCAACTGACTTTGCACTGTTCCATGCTGCTCCCTCATGTTCTGGATTATCTACATGCTTAAATGTAAAAAAAAAAAAAAAAGAAAAAGAAAATGCAAAGTCGAAACCCAATTTCTTCTCATTACAGTTCCTGCCTGTTCCTCTGAGACTTTTTTGGCCTTGTGTTTATAATGCATTGCCATCTCTCATCCCCCTCTTGGTTGTTCAGGGAAGGCTGACTGATATCCTGCTTGGCCTGGGGAGGTATTGGTGCAGAACTAAGGGAGAAGACAGGAGGGGGAGGTCCGTACCAGGTCCATCTGTGGAGCAGGATGGCCACCTGTGCAGAGGGTACTTACCAGAGTCCTGTACCTTTGGGCTCCTGGGAAGCACATGGGAAGTGTTAGGAGAACAAGCCTGCTGGTGCTGTGGTGTTGGAGAGTCTGGTCTTCCAGACAGTGAGGACCTTGACCATGAAGCTTCCAGAGATGGAGGCCCTGCCCTTCTCCAGCTTCTGTTTTAAAGGGAATAACCAGCTGATGGGAACTTGGGAAAACTCACTTCCCTCAGTCCAGGTAAGTGTAACCATTCATCTAATTTTTACCATGATACATTTGCCTTATTTGAACATTTGACATAAATGAAACCATACAACATGGACTTTGGTGTCTGCTCCTTTCATTTAACCTACTACTTCCTTTGAGGTTAAACTATGTTTGGCATGTACTGGTACTTTGATCCCTTTCAAAGGCAAATAGTATTTCTAGGGTCAATTGCATGCATTTTGCTTTTTTTTTTGAGTCAGAGTCTCACTGTGTTGCCCAGGCTGGAGTGCAGTGGTACGCTCATGGCCACTGCAGCCTCGCCCTTCTGGGCTCAGGTGACCCTTCCACCTCAGCCTTCCAAGTAGCTGGAACTGCAGGCATATGCCACCAGGCCCAGCTAATTTTTTGATTTATTGTAGAGATGAGGTCTCGGCAAGTTGCCCAGGCTGGTCTTGAACCCATGGGCTCAGGCAACCCTTTCACCTTGGCCTCTCAAAGTGCTGGGATTATAAGTGTGAGCCACTGCACCCAGCCGCATTTTGTGTTTTTAAGAAACACTTAGCTTAAAATAGCGTTGGATTGATAGAAAAGCTACAAAGGTACTACAGAGTATGTCTATGTACCACACACCCAGTTTTTTTTTTATTATTGACATCTTGCAGTAGTATGATATATCATACTTTATTAGGGTTTTTTTTTTAAGTTTTTCCCGAATGTTTTTTTTTTTTTCTGTTCCAGGATCTCATCCAGGACACACACAAGATTTAGTCATCATGACTCCTTAGGCTCCTCTAGTATATGGCACTTTCTCAGACTTTCCTTATTTTGAATGACTTTGATTTGGTTGACATTGATCACCAGGATGAGCTAGTATTTGTCAGGTTTTTCTAATGTAAAGTTATTCATTTTCTCCCTTCCTGTGCTGGACTCTTTGGAAAAGAGTATTATGCACAGCTTCCACTTAAGGAGACTATCTATGTACATTATTTGGTATTCCTTTCCATGCAAGATTTGTCGCTCCTCTTTTATTTATTTATTTAAAAATTTACATACATTAAAGTGCTGCAAAGTTCCATGAACTTCGATAAATGCATTAAAGTGCTGTCATTTCCACAATTTTAGTATTGTACAAAATATTTTCATTGCTCCAAAGCATCCCCAATTCTTCACTTTCTCATGGACTCATAGTTGTTTACTTTGTACTGTGGATCATAATCCAACACTGCTTAACATATGTTGTTACTGAAATTATTTTAGCTTTTGCTACTGGGGGTTCTTTCATTTGTCTCCCATGTCTATTTTATATACGTGTGTGTGTGTGTGTGTGTGTGTGTGTGTGTGTGTTGAGCACCAACTATTTCTGTAAAGAGGCCTAGTTCCTTTTGTTGGAGAATATTAGAAATCAAAATCTAAATACAAGATGTGCTCATTACTACTGAGATGCCATTGCTTCTAGGCTGTCCTAATAATCAGAGTAAAGAAATATATGTGTTTGCACTAACCATCCCCCCACACATATCCATCTGCATGTCTATCAAGCTAAATATAAGTTTTTGTTTGTTTGTTTTGTTTTGTTTTGTTTTGTTTTTGAGTTGGAGTCTCACTCAGTCGCCCAGACTGGAGTGCAGTGGTCGCTCCCGGCCACCACAGCCTCGACCTGCTGGGCTTCGGTGATCCTTCCGCCTCAGCCTTCCAAGTAGTCGGAATTACAGGCGCGTGCTACCACGCCCGGCTGATTTTTTAAATTTACTGTAGAGATGAGGTTTCGCCAAGTTGCCCGGGCGGGTAAATATAAGTTTATACTGATATCTCCAACTCAAATCCAGTGCCAAATATATCATTCTAGCCTTCTGCTCATGCTTTTCTGTAACCTCTCCCTCTGTCAATGAGAAACCTGGCCCCATCACCTGCCATCCACCATTAATTTACTTAATTGTTCAATTCCAGTGTATATATATGGTTTCAATATTGTTAAAACATATACTGATGGGAAGCAATTTTATGGGCTAGTGTACAATACTTACAAACAATTCCATTTTTTCATTATTCTTTTAGTTCTTACCAATTTCCAAAGTTATTTAGGTTGATACTTCCTTCCCTACAACTTCCTTCTTTAAGGTTATTTCAGTTATTTGTATTAAAGCTAGATTATTTTGTGATAGTCTGCAAATCCTGTGATGGCCCAATCTCTTAAATGACCTTTTTAGTTTGCTACATTAGAGTACTATAAAGTTCTATGGGTTTTGACAAATACATAGTGCCATGTAGTTACCATTTAAATATTCATGATAGTTTCACTGCTCCAAGAAGTCCTCCTCCCGTCCTGCAACCCCAGTGACCATCAATATGTGTGCTGACTTAACTCTATAGTTTTGCCTTTTCCAGAATGTCATATAGTTAGAATCATTCAGGATATAGTTTTTCAGACTGACTTCTTTCACTTAGCAAAATGTTTTGATAGTGCATTCCTAATTATCATGGAATGTTATTAATATTCCACTGTATGGATGTACCACAGACTTTTAATCTGCTCACCTATTGAAGGATATTGTGGTCAGTTTTGGAAATTATGAAGAAATATGCTATAAACATCCACATTCAGGTTTTTGTGTGAGTGCATTTTCTTTTTTTGAGTTGGAGTTTCACTCTGTCGTCCAGACTGGAGTGCAGTGGCCATTCCCGGCCACTGTAGCCTCGACCTGCTGGGCTCCGGCGATCCTTCCACCTCAGCCTTCTGAGTAGCTGGAATTACAGGCATGAGCTACCACGCGTGGCTGATTTTTTTATTTATTGTAGAGATGAGGTCTTGCCAAGTTGCCCAGGCAGGTCTCGAACCCGCAGGCTCAGGCAATCCACTCCCCTCAGCCTCCCAAAGGCGCAGGATTACAGGCTGAGCCACCGAGCCCGGCTGTGAGTGCATTTTCAAAACGCTTGATTAAATGCCTAAGAATGTGGTCACTGGATCTTATAGTAAAACTGTGTTTAGCTTTATTTAAAAACTGTCAAATTGTCCTCCAAAGTGGCTGTAACATTTTGCATTCTCACTGGAAATGAATGGCAGTCCTTGTTGCTCCAAATTCTTGCCAGAAATGAACTTTTTCACAGTTCTTTTAAAATTTTTCCCATTCTATTAAGTTGATAGTGCTATTGCATTGTTGTTTAATCTGTAATTACTCAATGACAAATGATGCTGGGCATCATTTTATATGCTTTTTGCTAAATGTATGTCTTCTTAAGTAAGGTGTCTGTTTAGCTTTTTTGGTCATTTAAAAAATTAGATCATGTGTTTTCTTATAACTTAGTTTTAAAAGTCTTTGTATATTTTGTGTCCAAGTTATTTATTAGATTTGTGTTCTGCAAATATCTTCACCAAGTTTGTGACTTGTCTTTTTATTCTTTCAACAGAGTCTTTAATTTTAAAGTCCAACTTATCAATTTTTTTCTTTCATAGATCATACTGTTAGTGTTGTCTCTAAACCCTCATCATTGAATCCAAGATTACATAGATTTTCACCTCTTTCTTTTAGAAGTTAAGTAATTTTGCATCTTACATTATGCTCTATGATACTTCTGAGTTAATTTTTATGTAAAATCTAAGGTCTATGTCTAGGTTAATTCTTTTTAACAAATTTAAAATACTTATTATGAGTAAAAAAACCATATAAAATAAAATTTGTAACCATTTCAAAGTGTACAGTTCAGTAGGTTCTTACATATCCAATTTCTTTCAGCACCATCTGTTGAAAAAAATCATTCTTTCTTCATTGAATTACCTTTATACCTTTATCAAAATTCAGTTGACTTTATTTGTGTGGGCCTATTTTTGATCTCTTTATTCTGTTCTGTTGCCAGTACTATTTTGTTTTGATTTTTGCAACTTTATAGTAAGTATTTAATTACTTGTTGTCATTTTAATAAGCTGAGATTTTATTCTCTGGGGTTAGGGACCTAATGGTATAAACAATGGGGTAACAGCAACATTTGAATTTCAGTTAGAACCGCTTGAAAGAAATGTGGTAAGCATATGGTAGAAGAATAAGACTGAGAGTGAAAGGCCATATAATCCAGGTCCAGATACTGAAGGCAGTAGCATTGGGATTGGAGAGCAGCAGGAACAAGGCTGGTAGAGAAGGCTTTCCTTTCTGGAAGCACCAGATAGTAATCAAGTGAGTCATATTCATGTCCAGATTAGAATGGGACAGCTCCACCTTCCCATCCTTCTCCAGCAGGGGTCCAGCCTCTAGCAAAATGTTACTTCTTGACAACTTTTTTCATATCTAGGAGCACACAACCAACTCAATTGACTAATCACTCCTGTTTCCAATCCCCATCCTCCTTGTCACCTCATACTATATAGAGACTGGAAAGCTAGAAACTGACTATCCCAACCGTCTCTGCATCCCAGGGTAGCTGTATACCCAGTTCTAGCCAAAGAACCATAAAGGATTATCTTTAGGGGACATTTTGCTTTTTTTGATGAAAAAGAGACATGCAGCTGCTATTGCTCCCTCTCTCCATACACAGAGACACATTTATTTTCTCCAGCCTTGATGTTTATTTTATAACTGGGGCTGCTATAGCAAACTTAAAGTCAAGAGGGAGAGCCACAAGAATCACAACAATCTAGCCCTGAGAGCATGAATTTACTGAACCAATGTTGAGAGCCAACTACCCCAGACTTGTAATTTTACAAGAAAAAAATCCATATTTGTTTAATCCACAGTTGGCCAGATGTTCTACGATTTGCTGCTGATAGCATTCCTGGCAGATGTATGCTCCTCCCCCTCACTTTTGTCATCGTTGCTGATTCATGCTGGAGATAGGCGCTGACTTTGGCTGCTGTCATGGCTAGCTTTGACTCGCCTGGCTTGATGGCTTCTGGGTGCTGATGTTCTAAGACAGCCTCCTTCCAGGTCTCTGGGGCCAGCAAGGCTCTTGCAGAACCAATTAGGGAATCTTTCCACCTTCTCTATGATGCAGTTTGGAGAAGATAGTGCAATGTAGGGATACTATTGAACTGAAATGTCATGGAGTTTAGGAGGGCACCTCTTCCAGTTCACCCACAGTCATTTTTGGGCCAGTGCACAAGCCCTGTCAAGGCATCTGGATCTTGCTAGGTAGGTGAATGACATCCTTCTCTGGAAACCATCATGCCTTTCCAACCCTCTGACTGTGTTCCTAACTCTGGTGAAACTCCTTCCACACATAAGGGACATTCCTTCTCTCTAAGTTGGCTTCCATCACAGTAACCCCAGACCTATAAGACTTGTCTGCAATTGTCCAAGTTTCTCTAGTGATATAAATCAAGCACTAAATTTCCTAATAATCACTCATGTCCTTGTATATCAGTGGATGGGTGTGATTACCTTCACATCTGGACTTGCCTAAGTCGCAGCCCTAGTTCATCCAGGATATTTAACATGTGTTTACCTGCTTGTGTGTCTATATCCCACAAATATCTGTGAGTTCCTCGAGCTCAAGCCTTAATCAGATCACTTAACATGTGCTATATAAACATATATATTGACAGAAGTAAAGAAGGAAGAAACATAACAGTTTCGCATGTTGATCAGAGGGCTTCTGCTCATTCCAGGAAAGACAGGAAGTCTGGGTGGTAAGAGAAAAAGTTTTGAACAGGACATAGAGATTATTACCTAGAGGCTGTAATTTGTAATTTCTGGGGCAAGACACTCATCCATGGATTGTGTTTGTGGGGAAGAGGAAGAGAGAAAACTCAGAAATGTTGAAGTTTTCACAGAAGACAGACAATCAGAATGCTAACAACTGCTGGCAGGATCCTAGTCAAAGAAGCAGGAGGAACTGCCAGGCAGGTGTTGGGTTATGAAAGATCTAGGCCCCATACAACATGACCAACCTGAAGGTAAAAGGCCTGCAGCCCCCTCCTGGCTGTGCTTCCAGGGGCTGGGAGGTAGGGACATATAAATAACTGCCTAGCCTTTTCTTCTCCTCCAGAATCCATGAGGCTGGAAACCTGGTTGCACTGGTTGAGAGCTCAGAAAAGTAACACTCCTATGACTTTTCTGTTCCTAGGTGATAAAACCAGGGAAACATGAGTTCATAAGTGCTTTGCTTTGGTTTCAGTTTGAGAAAAAGTTGTATTTCACTCTTTCTCAAGCCCAAGCACTTCTCCATAGTCACAACCTTGAGTTGAACCTAGTAAAAGGGAAGAGCACAGGCTCAAAGCATGCTGGTTAAAGCATGGTCTCTGGAGTTATACTTGCTTTGTTTGAATCTTAGGTCGACCAATTTTTAGCTGTGACATCTCAGGCAAGTTACTTTTTTTTTCCTGTGTCAGTTTCTTAATTTGTTAAAATGGGGATTACAATAATACCTATCAAATAGGGCTGTTGTGAGACTTAAACAAAGATACATGTGATGTGCTTAGAAGAGGTCTTGGCAAATAGTCCTTCTCCTCTTCCTTCATTATTATGTAACCTTGGACAATCATTTAACTTCTCTTAGTCTCTCTTTCTTTATCTTTAACATGATGACCAACACATCTTACATGGTAGACACTGTGATACATAATCCAGATTCCCCTTCAATGAAAAATTGTTGTTTCAACTATTGAGGGTGTTTTCAGCAACAGATTTTAGCTATCAGTCAATAGAAATGTCAAGCCCTGACAATCATCCCAATTTGGAGCAGCTTTGGAGGAACTTTTCCTTCCCTAGGGATCTATGTGGAGCCAGCTGAGGCTCTTGCTGTGTCCTCATCACAACTCAAATGCTCCTCTGTCTACTCTTTCTCTTCTTACCACAGGTCTTGATCTCAGTATTACTTTTTAATAATGTCAATATGAGATAACCAAAAGAATTAAATTCTAAATTTTAAAGAGGTTATTCAACTGCAAAGTTTGAAGACAGGCCACTCAGAAACAGACTTCAAGGGGGACATTAAGGTTTTACTTATATAGGCAGAAACAAATAAGTTTGACAGGGCTACAATATTTTCCAGCCAAGGTCAGTGCCTAGTTGCAGCAATATGATTGGTTCCAGTTTGCTACATTCTAAAGAACACTGCTTTAATATTTCATGGGGGGAGTGATGATCTAAGGAGGTCTTCTCTCTGGCACCACAAGGCCTTTCCCAGTCATTTACAGAGAAAAACAAAACAAAACAAAACAATACAAAACAAAAACAGTTGTAGCTGCATGCTACACGAGGCAGGTCTCACAGTTCACATTCCCTTCAAGGCTCAAAATAATTTAAAGTTTCAACAGCTTTAATCTGAATTATTTATATTCCCAATAAGCATTCTGCCTTCCAAACTTCATCTCAGAGTAAGCTTCCAAGAGAATCCAACCTATGACATCTAACTTTACAGACCTGTTGCCAAGATTAGAAGAAATAAATATATAGTGTTTAGCACAATTGCTGTGCAATAAGTTATCTCATCCCCACTTCTTTACAACATCATAGGCTAAATCTTTTTGAGGAATCCTATGTTTTCTACCTGAAATACAGCTTTCATGACTAACCCAAATCAAAACACACTTTCTTAGACCAATCTTAATCCATTATGCAGCATTTCAGGGTAGTGCTTGATATTTGGTCTCAGAAGATAAAAGGTCATCTAATTTGATGAAATCTGATTACTCTTATCCCAAATACAAGACCTCAGGTTAAGATTATGTATCTCTGGGAAAATTCTGTTCCATGAATCAGAAATAAAGTTTCTGCTTCTTTATCTCAGTCTCCTTATCCCCTAGACTGAGTGCACAAGTTTATACAAAATTCCAGTTGTTGCTCTTCCAGGAACCATGTTTAATGGCATTAGACAAGTGCTAATTTGCATAGAGACTGCCAAGACCCTTTGCAAAGTAAAGAAATGCATGTTTTTAAACAGTTACTATAACACTGACTACAACCATGAAAACAATTTTACAGCAGATTAAACACACTTAGTGAAAGAAACCCAGTGCAAAAGCAATCTCAACACTAAATTAGAGTTTAGTCAGCGTTCCTAGCAGACAGCCCAGGAGACAAAGCCCAGATATAGTATCACTGGGTTACTTTCCTTAGGTGAGTGGAAGTTCTTCTCCAGTTTGGTAAGATTTTCTGCCTAAGTGATCAAATTGCAGGGAGAGGAAGGAGGAAAAACTGAGCCAAAGAAGGAGTTGGAGGATAAATAGAGGGGATAAATAAACATGGGGAAACTTGTGCCATACAAGGAGAAAAGGCAGAATTAGGGACAGAGAAGGATTGCTTTTATTATGAGTGATAACAGGTCTGAAAATAAGCGATTCATTAGTCACAGAAAACTCTGTTCAGATATTGAGGAAAGAATAATTAATCAGAAATTGCTAATACAAAAAAAATCTGAGTTTAATCTTTATTCTTCTTTTTCTCCAGCCAGGCTTTCTTTTGTCCACCTCCTTCTCATGGAAGTGAGGGCTTTCCCTTCTAAATGATCACGCCTCTAGAGCTCTGCAGACCTAGGCCTGCTAGTCACTGTCCAGTGTTAAAAACGACTGTCTACCTAACATTGATAATCAAGCTTTTTAAAAATGTGGATTGCCTGGAGATATCTCAGCCAATGTATCTTGCTCTTAAGGTCACACTTACTTTTCTTTGGCAAAAAGCTGGGGACATTTGGACACCTACAATAATAAAAATAAATGACAATAGAAAGAAGCAAGGCCATCAACATCATTTAAAATCTCCTCATTCTGGGTTGACAACTAATCACTGGGTCTGGACTGGAGAAGTGAATCTTGAAAAATAGACAAAGGAATAGATTATGTTGGAAATTCATCACCATGAGCATCAAACAGATAAGCATGAGTTTTGTTTGAGTGATGATTCCTTTGGTCAGGTCAGGCTCTTGGGAATTCCAGGTCACATACCCCCTTTATGCCGCATATTTTATTCACCATCTGTCAGAATGCTTGAAGTTTTCTGAATTAAATAATCTCCCATTCAAAGGTAAATACTCTTGGGGAAAAGAAAGTTATAATTCTATTCAACTTAAACTAAAAAACACAGGAAAGATAAGTGTAAGACAAAACTGTGGCATCTAGCTAAAAGCAAGAGTGTTTTTGATTAAGGTATAACATGGAATTAATAGCAAGAGATATAGGATAATTTATAAGCAGGTGTTCTGGGTTGAATTGTGTAACCCAAAGAAATAAATGTTGAAGTCTTAGCCCCAATACCTCAGAATGTGGCCTTCTTTGGAAACAGTCTTTGCAGATTTAACAAAGTTAAGATGAAGTCATTAGGGTAGGTCCCAATCCCAATATGACTGGTCTCCTTTAAAAAAGGAGAAATTTGGATACAGATATGCACAGAGGGGAGATGGTGTGAAGACATGCAGAGAGAAAGTCATACAAATTTACATGATTCAAGTGATACATCTGCAAGCCAAAGAACACACATGGCTACCAGAATCTAGACATGGGACCATTCTTTCCCTATTGTCTTCAGAGGAAGTATGGCTCTGACTGCACTTTGATTTTAGACTTTTGATATTCATGGCTATAAGACAATAAACTTCCATTGTTGTAAGCCAGTTTATGGTACTTTGCTACAGCAGCCCTAGCAAACTAATACAAAGGGCCCCTAAAAAGTCTTATGGTTGTGTCTGAGGATAAATGTCATTTAATTTATTATTTTGCCTCTAGACTTAGGAAGCTAGTTTGTCTAATGTTGTCTGTAACTTTATGTGTTAGGAAATCACTTACCTGTTTTACCAGCTAGGGGAGGTTAACAGCATGCCCACCTGAAAATTAAGAAGGTGCTATAAAATTAGAAGTGCATTCACATGAATAAGAGCAAACAAACAAGATTTACTTGCCTACAATAACTTAAACAAGGTTTAATTTTTCCCCAAATATAAAACATCTGGAGGAAGAAAGATATTGGTAATGATCCAGTACTCAGATGCTATTGAGACTGATATCTCTGTTATTCTATTGCATTTTTCTTCATGCTTAAGGACTCCTGGTCATAATATGGCCTCTGTAGGTCCAGTCATTATAACTGGAATCAAAGTAGAAAGAAGAGAGAATGGTATCACGAGTTTGAATTGTTTCTTTTGTTAGGAAAAATAAATCCTTGCCAGGAGTCCCTAAAATAACATATATTTCATTGATCTGAGCTGTATCACATAGCCAAACCTAGTGATCAGTTTGCTGGGGAAATAAGCATTGAGTGTTCCAGCCTCCACAGTGGTGAAATAGGAGGAAGCAGTGTTGGTTGTGGTTCATGTGTAAACCAACACATAGTGTGTGTGGAGTGGCAGAGAGAGAACACAAACTAGCCTCTCCCAACTTTGAACTCTGTACTCTCTTTTCCACAAAGTCTTCTTATAGTGAGACTGACAGCCTGGTTTCTGCAAGTATGTCTTCTGTTCTATAGAACCATACTCTCCGAAAAAAGCTGTATCTTTTTTGTTTGGCCTCTCCAATTCTGCTCTAATTTATCTGCATAGGAATAACATGGTATTATAGGAACTATGCTATCTGAGAAGATTATCGACCTGGATCCTAGTACCAGTTTTGCCATAAGTTTCCAGGCATTTGTCCTTTATACCTTCGAGTAAAATAAAGCAATTAAATCTAATATCTTTTATTCCCCGTTGTTTTATCATGCACTTGAAAACAGTTTGGGATGCTCCATATGAGTTTTTATTGAACTGGCACTAATAACATCACACACTATCACCACCAATATTTGCCAAGTGCTTTATAGTTTAAAGATACTTTCAAAATGTACATTACCTCATTTGAGCTTCATAATAGCCACCACCAAGTAGGCAAAATAAGAAGTCACCTCGGAGTAAAAGTTGTTCATGCAAACAAATTTCTCCTGCCCTCAAATTATCACAACCATTCCAGTAGGGGCCTTCCAATATCCCAGTATCCTGAAGCAATTTTCTACATACAGTTATTAATCACAACATATGTCTCCTACATTATACCCATACAAAGATTCTAAGTCTGTTTATACTCGCTCCCTTTCCGGGACTCCCCCCCATTCTCTAGCCACAGTTCTGAGGGTGGCATTTGTTTTCATGATCCCTTTGGGGCTCCTTATCCAACTCTGACTGGTAGACTCAATTTAGAGGAGCATGACTTCATGCTGACAAAGTAAAATACAGTGAGTCAAAATGACCAGGCTGAGTAAGGGAAAGAGTTTATGAGCATATCCATGAGCGGGTCTAACAATTTGTTTCTTATCAGGGTTATAATTTTTCCTGTGTTTTGGGGACAAATATATGAATCCAAGAGTCAGGTCCCAGATGGAGTTTTCTTTGTTTAAAATGACCAGTCTAAACTAGACCAAAGCTCAGTAAAGCTCCTAATACTCATTCTCCAAGGGAAGTGGCTTTTAAAAAAATGACCTTTCCACTGGGAAGATGAGTTTTCCAAACTAAAGGGGCAGGGTGGGAAGGGCAAGAGTGCTGTGGGAGGGGGAGAGAGCAGAATTCTCATCTGCCCAGGTTCCCTTTCCAATGTACTGGGCCCGGAGTGAAGCTTAGTTAGAATACAATGTTGTGTAACCGAGCAACTCTGTGCTGCATGACATGACAGCTGGAAAGCAGTTTAGTCACCATGGGAAGATGGCTCCATTTTGGTAACTCCCAACATAGCTCTGAGATTGGCTAAGTCTCCTCTGTCTTAGATCTTTCCAGCCACCCAGGAGCCAACCTTAGTTATGGTGAATGAGGCCTCTCAGAACCACCTTCCAAGACCCTTCCTCTCAGTAATTCTGCCCTTCAGAAACAAGATTAACTTGTATTGTGCACCTATTAAACAAGGACATTCTGATAAGGACCTCAGTGTCTCAGGGGAGAAGTGAAGAGAGAATAAATTCTGCAGAATTGAGTAAGCAGAGCAGCATGAAGGCCCTGAGGCTCTTTATCCCCTCAGGTATTCCTTTCCATAAGCAGGCAAGGAGAGAGGAAAGCATCTGGACCTACAATTGCCATTTTCCTATTCACTGTCCATGTGTCCAGGACATCCCAGATCACTATATGTGACTGGCTGTGGGAGGGAGGAAAGGTTTCCTGTGGATAGCTATTATGCCTGGAATAATGGTTGATGGGAGCTGGGAAGATCACCTCCCCAGGATCTAAACCCCATTTTTCCCAAATCCCTTCCATAACTTGTCCTTTTGCTTTCTTTTCTGAGTCTTCTAAGAGCTGAGATGACAGCTGCTTGAGCCCTTGGGAGGCTGTCTAAGGCTGAGAAGAGCAGTTCCTCCTCCAAGATGTTTGTCTAGGCACTCCCAGAAGTGCTACAGCTGGGGACAGGATCTGGAGTGTACATGGAGACACCAAGACATGGCCAGGTACATGCAGCTGCCATCACGTGTCACTTAGAGATGGGAGAGGGAGGATGCTTCAAACAGTGCTATTGCATAGAGTATGTTGCATCATGAAATGTTTTGAAAAACAACAGTAATAAAATTGTTTTTTGACAAATGAATCTTTTATGAAACATATTACTCCGAAAATTGAAAACTAAAATGGGCAGGAAGAGACAGTCTCCCTATTCTTAATAAATTTATATTCACAAGAAATAAAATTCTAAGGGAATGACACAAAACAGATGGTTCCTGATACCATCGTAAAGCTTTTGTGAGGAAAAATATCATTCCATATTCCAGGATCATTAAACATATATAGAATATTCCTCAAATAATAATGTTGATAATAGCTGTTTGATTGCAAAACAAGGGGCTGGTGTTTATAGCAGGGGAGCAGCCAACATGCCCACATTGGGGACACTGAGACATTTCTGTTACAACTTAACTTATAATACTACCTGGTACATAAATCTCATTTGAAAATACTGATTTATACACAGTCTGAGCCATTTCTTTTTATTAGAAGTAAATAACTAGAGTTATTCTGTTCAGGGTCAAGAAGAAGGACCTATAGGTTACGTTCCCCAGTCTCATGCCCTGGATGTCTCTGTGTATTTGTAGGTGATTATTCTTCAAGTTGTTGTTGGATATACATATAGCTTGTGAGCTTTTCAGTTTCAGATGTTGCTATCATTTATTTTGTCTGCTTCAAGTCTTGCCATGTAGACAACTTGTCCTTGGTTTTTCTCTGTCCCTCCCCCATTTCTCTCTGTTTTCTCTATCCTCCTTTCTCACCTTCCTCTCTCCTCTTCTTTCTCTTCCTTCACCTCCCCTGTCTTGTACCCTTTCAACCCTCCTTGCTCTTGTGCACTCTAACTTCTCATCTCTGGCGACACAGCAGAGCTGGTTGTCGTGCTGTGTTCTCTCATGCTACAGCTTTGTGTTCCAGCCTAATGGGCAGAGCTGCTGGGGTCTGAAATACTTCAAGGGGAAGAAAAGGTTAGCAACAAAATTCAAGAGGTTGATTCTGTCAAGACCTTTTGGGATTCTCTAGTCTGGCAGATTCATTATTTTGTGAAACGGCAACTGATTGTGTCTGAAGGAGCATGAGAGAGTGATTTAGATCATGTTAAATCTGCCAGCAAACAATATCTGAGGCAGCATCAGAAAATGAAATAGTGTAGCTGTGCTGCTGGTAAGGCTCCAGTTTGCCATCTCATCTGGTCAGAAAGCACTTACAGATAATGCCTCTTATTTAACACCACAATGTTCATTTGTTAAGGTCATAAACAGTTATCTTCACTGTTTAGTTAGATGAATTTTTATTATTGTATATATCCATAAACCACTGCAAAAATATGACACAGAGTATTTCTATCATCCCAGAATGTTTGTTTGTACTGTTTCATATAACCTTTTCTTTCCCAGTAAGAACCAACATTCTGAATTCTATCATCACAGATTAAGTTTGATTGTTCATTTTCATATATGCAGAATCATATGGAATGCACTCTTTTGCGTTTGGCTTATTTTATTCAGAATAATGTTTTTGAGATTCAACTATGTTACTCCATGTAGTTATTACTAAGTAATATTATGCTATATGAATATACCACAACTTGGTTATTCATTCTTTAGTTGATGAATCTTTGGGTTGTTTTCAGCTTTTAGCTGTTATGAATAAGGGTACTATAAATATTTTTTCACAGTTCCTTTTGTGAACACTTGTTTTAATTTTTTGGTAAATAATCAGGAGTAGAATTGTTTGGAAATATGTATACTTGACTTTTTAAGAAGTTGTCAAGGAGTTTACTAAAGTGAATGTTTCATCTTACACTTTCTCAACTGTGTGTGAAAGTCTAGTGACTTCACATCCTTGACAGTGTTTGATCTTGTCAGATTTTTCATTTTAGTGATTCTAATTGGTTGGAATTGGTATCGCATTGTGGTGTTAATCTGCACTATCTTAAATAATGACACTGAACATGATTTTTTTTTTTTTGCTTATTAGTAGTCATATATATTCTTTTGTGTGATGTCTGAATATTTTTCCCATTTTTAATTGAGTTCTTTATCTATTGATTATAGGATTATATACAAAGGATATATCTCTCATATGTTTTCCAATTGTCACTTGCCTATTCATTTTTAATAGTGCCTTTTGATAAGCAGATATATTTAACAAAATTAAATCTGTCTTTATGTTCTTGTTTTATGGTTAGTGTCTTTGTGCTTCTACTAAGAAATGTTTTCCCAATTCTAGGATCACAAATGTATTATACTTTATATTAGGAGATTTATAAATCTAGCATTTATATTTAAGGTTATGGTCCATCTCTAATTTTTTTTCATGTGTTGTAGCAGTCAAGATCATTTTCCTTGTGAATATGTAGTTGTTATAGTATAACTTTGCAACAGTCTCTCCTCCCTATTGTGTGGATTGGATCCTTGATGAAAAAACTCTACTGGTATGTAGATTTTCTATTCTGTTGTATTGCTTGTCCTATGCCAATATATCAATATCACAGTGTCTTGATCTTTACAGTAAGTATTGAAATCAAAGGCCATAAGTCCTCCAAACTGGTTAAACATTTTCAAGTTGTGTTGGCAATGCTATATCCTTTATGTATCAATATTCATTTTAGAATCCACGTCTCATTTTTTCCCCACAAACACACTGATGCTCCTTCTGACTTCTCATACATAGCCATGCATTGTCTTGGCACTAGCTTTGGTTTCACATAGGTGGAAAACTGCCCTGTCTCAAACTTCTGAACTTCAGGAGAGTAAAGAGGCAAGATAAATGAAGGAAACTATTAACTTTAAAGCTAATGGCCCATGTCTGGCTGCAACAATCATTTTATTCTAACAAAATCATATTCCAAGGTAACTGAGCACTTGGATGCATTAATCATATTTGCATATGATAGCCCATTTCAGATCTTGTGAACTTGGTAACTCAAATAAATCCATATTTATCATCTGAAAATTGCTGACTGAATAAATATACCTTTAAGGAATTTCTGTTTCCTTGATAAAAACATGCCATTAGATTATTGTTTTTAATTAGCAATGAGGAAAAATGATAATTATGTATGGCTACAGCTGAGACTTGGCATTTGTGCACAGTTATATGTATCTTCAAAGCATTTTACTCTCACTGCTTGGCTATGCCTGAAGGTGTCATGGAGCTGAAGCAATCCGACCTTTCTCTGGCCTGCAATGGTATAAGAAGTTGCAGGCAGGCTTCAGGCCTTTCCGCTCTCTCCTAGAGCTAACCCCTCCACTTACTCCTTTGCAGCTCAGATCTCATCTTTTTGTGTTTGCTCAGAGGGAAATTTCAGCCTCTTCCCCTACATAGATGACTTCTCACCCAACCTACACCTCGTGTTTTATGATCAGTCTCGTGTCACAACAGAAAAGAGGGTATTTGTCTTGAAATAACAAACTTGTTAGGCAAAATTTTTGGATTTGTAATGTTGTGACTTTGTTTTTGTTTATCTGTTTTGTTTTTTTGAATGGATTAGTAGGAATGAACATTTTCTTAGTGTATATATTTTATTTTCTAGCTCTTATACCTTAGATTGCCAGAGTCAATGACAAACATTAATTAATACAGACTATTTAATTCAAGCCAAAAATCAAAACCTGTGTCTTTTGGGCCCATATTTGCCCACAAAACACAACTGACCAAATCCTAAAGCTGAGACTGCTCTGCATCTCTCCATTCTTTAATTGCTTCTGGTCCTGTGGTTTCTTCCTTCCAACTCAAAGACAATGTTAAGCAATGTTACGGTGAAATTGAACTATTTCTGTTTTTTTTCACACGATGACTATTTATGATCTTAGGTCATTTTAGCTTTCTAGGCCTCAAGTTCTTCATCAAAATAAGAGGTTTGATCTTAACACATGGCATTTAACCAAGGATTTGCATCAGAGTCACCATAGCATTTTGTAAAACACGCTGGTTCCCTGGTCACACTACCTGACATTCAAATACAGTGAGTCTGGAGTGATGCCAGGCTGACATATGATAATCAAAGTTCATAGGGAATTCTGATGCTGTGATGCTCTTGAAGTTGAGTAAATGGTTTAGATTCATGGTTCTCAAACCTTGGTGTACATGAGAATTATCTAGAAGACTGGTTAAAATACAAATTTTAGTCCTCTCCCTTAGAGTTCTTATTCACGAGATCTGCAGAGAGCCTAGGAATCGATATTTATAGCATGTTTCTAGGCGATGCTAATGCTAATGGTCTGAAGACCACATTTGGGGACCACTGCTCTAGATCAGTGGCTTTTAATCTTGGCTAAACATTAGAAACACCTGCTGAGTTTTTGAAAATTCTGGCAATTATGTTATACTCCAGATCAATTAGCTCACACCCTCAGGAAGGAGGTACAGGCATCAGAATTTTTCAAAGCTGCCTGGGTGCATCTGAAGAACAGCCAATGTAGAACACAACCATCTCTCAGCTGTTAATTCTTAGATCCTTTGACAGTCTTGTGGACGGATAATAAGTTCCAGATAGCAAGCAAATGTAGAGCAGAGTCTCTCTGGTAGTAAGATCAGAGTTTCAGGAAAAAGTAAAATAACCAACATTAGGTTCTGTTCTTGAAGCTTCTAATGGACCAATAAAAAAACATTCCCATGAGGTCCAAACTATTGAATTGAGACTTGTAAACAACATATTAGTTATAAGAAGAAAATCTCATGCTTCTATTTGTTCTCTGTGAGTGTATGGCTGTGGGTGTGTGTGTGTATACATATATAGTCCCTTGAAAATCTTATGAGAAGGAAAGATAAGTAGATAAAAATAATCTGTGTATTATTACTTTTTGAAATTTTAAAATACTATCTTAATTGCTTACCTATTTCATCAAAACTTCAAAAAATATCAACAGATGATATAGGCATACCTCATTTTACTGTGCTTTGCTTTATTGTGCTTTGCAAATACTCCATTCATTACAAATTGAATGTGGCAACCCAGCATCAAACAGGTCTAACAGCATGTGCTCACTTCATGTCTCTGTGTCACATTTTGGTAATTCTTACAATATTTCCAACTTTCTTATTATCATTTTATCAGTTATGGTGATATTTGATCTCTGATCCTTGTTACTATTGTAGTTGTTTAGGGGCACAATGAACCATGCCCACGGAAGACAGTGAACTTAACTGATAAATATTATGTGTTCTAAGTACTCCACTGACTGGGTGTTCCTCATCTCTCTCTCCCTTCTCCAGCATCTCTATTCCCTGAGATACAATGATATTGAATTTAGACTCATTAATAACCTTACAATGGCTTCTAAGTGTTCAAGTGAGAGGAAGACTCACATGTCTTTCATTTTAAATCAAAAACTAGAAATAATTAAGCTGAGTAAGGAAGGCAAGTCAAAAGCTGAGGTAGGCCAAAAACTAGGCCTCTTGTGTCAAACAGTTAGCCAGGTTGTAAGTGCAAAAGCAAAGTTCTTGAAGGAAATTAAAAGTGCTACTCCAATGAGCACAGGAATGATACGAAAGCAATTATTGTTGATAAGGAGAAAGTTGTAGTGTGGACAGAAAATCAAACCAACCACAACATTTCTTTAAACCAAAGCCTAATCCAGAACAAAGCACTACTTTTTCTATTCTAAGAAGGCTGAAAGAAGTGAGGAAGCTTCAGAAAAAAAGTTTGAGTCTAGCAGAGACGGGTCACTAGGTTTAAGAAAAGAAGGCACTGTAAAAGTTCAAGGTGAAGCAGCAAGTGCTGATGTAGAAGCTGGTGCAAGTTATCCTGAAGAACTAGCTAAGATCACTGTTGAAAGTGGCTACACTGAACAACAGACTTTCAATGTAGACCAAAAGCTTTCTATTGGAAGAGGATTCCAGCTAGTACTTTCATAGCTAGAGAGGATAAGTCAATACTTGGTTCCAATGTTTAAAAGAACAGATTGACTCTCTCGATAGGGCTATGTAGCTGGTGACTTTAAGTTCAAGCCAATGGTCATTTACCATTCCATAAATCTCAAGGCCTTTAAGAATTTTGGCTAAATCTATTCTGCTTGTATGTTATAAATGGAACAAAGCCCAGATGAAAGCACATCTGTTTACACATGATTTATTAAATATTTTAAGCTCATTGTTGAGACCTACTACTCAAAACATTTTTTTCTTTCAAATATTACTGCTCATTGACAATGTACCTGGTCACTTAAAAGCCCCAATGAAGATGTATAAGGAGATGAATGTTGTTTCCCTAACTGCTAACACAACATCTATTCTACAGCCCATGGATTAAGGAATGATTTTGACTTTCAAGTCTTATTATATAAGAAATGCTTTTTATAAGGTTGTAGCTTCCATAGATAGTGATTCCTCTACGGACCTGAGCAAAAACCATTAAAAGCCTTCTAGAAAGAATTCATCATTCTAGATGCTATTAAGAACATTTGTGGATCTTGGGAGGAGGTCAAAATATCAACATTAACAGGAATTTGCAAGAAGCTGGTTCCACTCCACATAGATGGCTTTGAGGGGATCGAGACTTCAGTGGAGGACATAATGACAGATGTCATAGAAGAAAACCAGAAAATGATAGTCAAAGTGGAGCCTGAAGATGTTACTGAATTGTTGTAATACCATAATAATACTTGTACAGATGAAGAGTTGTTTTTTTACGAATGAGCAGAGAAAGTGGTTTCTTGAGATGGAATCTACTCCTGGTAAAGATGCTATGAATACCGTTGAAGTGACAATAAAGAATTTATTAACTTAGTTGATAAAGAAGTGGTAGGTTTGAGAAGATTGACTCCAATTTTGTGTGTGAAATTCTATCAAATGGCATTGCATGTTAAGTCTTTTATGAAAGGAAGAGTCCATAAATGTGGCAAACTTCAGTGCTGTTTTATTTAACAAAATTGTCACAGCTCAATCTTGAGTATCCATCACCCTGAACAGACAAGATCCTCTACCAACAGAAAAATTACTGCTTAACTACTAGATGCAGTGGTTCATACCTTTAATCCCAGAACTTTGGGAAGCGGAAGCATGAGGACTGCTTGAGGCCAGGAGTTCAAGTCCAGCCTGGGAAACATAGCAAGACCCCATGTCTACAAAAAAATTTTAAAAATTATCTGGTCATGGTGGTGTGCACCTGTAGTCTTTGCTACTCAGGAGACTAAGGTGGGAGGATCACTTAAGCCCAGGAGGTCGAAGCTGCAGGGAGCTGTGATTGCCTCACTATACTTCAGGTTGGGTGGCAAAGCAAGACCATATCTAAAAAAAAAAAAGATTACAACTTGCTAAAGAATCAGATGAGTGTTAGCATTTTTTTTTAAGTAAAAAAAGTATTGTATATGGCGTGGGCATTACTTATAGACACAATGTTACTGCACACTTAATAGACTAAAGTATAGTGTAAACATAACTTTTATATGCACTGGGAAACCAAAAAATTTAGGTGATTCTCTTTGTTGAGATATGAGCTTTATTGCAAGAACCTGCAATAGCTCTGAGATATGTCTGTATGTTGTGGGATAAATGCCTTCTTTGTGAATTACACTAATTGTACACCATTGTTTCCCATGAATAGAACCCAGTCCTGTGCTATTCTCACCCTCCTAGTAGACAATGAAAGAGATTGACATCAGAGAAGTTCAAAGCTGAAAGGTAACCAGTGAGCGACTTTGTTAGGGAAGTACAATTCAACTCTTGAGGAATTTGATCAACTTTTTAAGGCAAAATAAGATCAGTCTCCTAGTTGCTCATATGAATGGGACTTTTAATATCTAATGGAAATATGCCTGGAATGATAATTAATGTTATAAAGACAAGAGACAACATTGAAATTCAGGATGTGCAACATCACTAATCGCCAGAGAAATTAAAATTAAAACCACAATGAGATATCACCTCACATTAGTCAGAATGACTATTATTAGAAAACCAAAGAACAACAGATGTTGGTGTGTTTGTGGAGAAAAGAAAATGCTCATTCACTGTTGGTGGAACTATAAACTAATTCAATCTTTATGGAACACAGTATAGAGATTTCTCAAAGAAGTAAAAATTGAAATACCATTCAACCCTGCAATCCCACTACTAGGGATCTATTCAAAAGAAAAGAAATCAGTATATTAAAAAGATGCCTGCACTCATATCTTCACTGCAGTACTATTCACAATAGCAAAATTACGGAACCAACTTAAGTGTCCTCCGATGATTGACTGAATAAAGAAAATAAAGAAAACCAACCTAAGTGTCCACCAATGATTGACTGAATATACACCATGCAAGCCATAAAAATGAATGAAATCATGTCCTTTGCAGCAACATGGAGTTCATCATCCTAAGTGAACTGATTCAGAAAAGGAAAACCAAACACCACGTGTTCTCACTTATATGCAGAAGCCAAATGGCCACAAAAATGGAAATAATAGACACTGACGACACCAGCAAGGGAGGAGTGGAGAAGGGGGATAGGGTTCAGAAATTATCTATTGGGTACGATGTTTACTAGCTGGGGCATGGGTCACCGTAGACATAATCCCCATCACTAAACAATATGTCCATGAAACAAACATGCATGTGTATTCCCTGAATCTAAAAATAAAAGTGAAAAAAAGTAAAAAGAAATTCAGGAAGTAGTAATCATAAATAAAGTCAGAAACAAAGCAGGACAGAAATATATTGAAGAACCTGGGCCATCTCTCTGGAGGCTTAAGGAATATATCCAGCCATATTCTCTGCCTCTGCAGAGATAAACAGACAAATAAGTCAATGTGCTTTATACACAATCTGCTATCTGTTTGGTACAATGCTTGCAGGAAACTGGCAGTAACAAGCAGGATCCCACGGTCCTCTGGAAGGTGCTGTACATTAGGGGTATTTTGTAGAGAAACAAGGATGAGAAATACATTGGATTTCCCTTCTGAGGTCATGCAAACAAGAGAACATGAAGTAATCTTTAAATATTGAAAGCAAAAAATTCACCAACCTACAGGTTTATATCCAGCAAAATCATCTTTCAAGAGTGGAGGAGAAATAAAGACTTTCTTGGACAAAGCCTAAGGGAATTGATCACCAGTAGATCTGGCTTGCAAGAAATGTGAAAAGAAATCTTTCAGACAGAAGGAAAATAATAAGGTCAGAAACTTGATCTGCATAAATAAAATAAGTGCTAAGGAAGGCAAAAGAAAAAATGAAACTATTTATTTTTCTTATTTCTTGTTGATCTAATAGATAACTGTTCAAAATAATAATAGCAACACTGTATTGGATTGTCATAACTTACATAAGTAAAACAGGTGACAATATATAAAATGGGAAGAAGGAATGTCATAAGCACCTGTACTGTCTATGAATTGGTATTAAGTTATTTGAAAGTCTACTTAATGATATTGTGTCCCTCCCCTTCCCCTGGAAGTAAACCTAATTCTGAATTGTACCCCACATCTTTAAAAAATAAATAAATAAATAAAAAAGAAAGTATCTTTAAATTAGCTGTAAATGTATACTGCAAACTCTAGGGCAACAACTAAAAAAGTATAAAAAAGAGAAGTATAATTGATATGCTAAAATAAGACAGAAAATGCCATCATAAAACGCTCAATTAAAATGAGGCTGAAAAAGAGAGGAAGATTAAAAAAACAAAGAAAACGAACAACAAATAAAAATAGTTATAATACACATTAATCCAACTATAACAATTGTCACCTTAAATATGAATGATACACACACAGCAATGAAAAGACAGAGACTGACAAAGTGCATGAAAAAACAAGTCTCAACTATGTATTGTCTACAAGAAACCCAATTTCTATATTAAGATGCAGGTAGACTAAAAGTAAAGAGATAGAGAAAGATATACTATGCTAACACAAATCAAAAGAAAACTGTAGTCACTACATTAATTTTGGGCAAAAACTGATAGAATAAGAAACCTAATCAAGGATAAAAAGAGGGCACTTCACAATGATAAAGATGTCAATTCTGGAAGAAGACATAACAATCCTTAACGTGTATGTAATTAAGAACAGAGCATCAAAATAGGTAGGAAAGAAACTGACAGAGTTGCAAAGATTTGTAGACATATTTACTATTATAGAGATTTCAACAGTCCTCTATCAGTAATTGACACATCTAATCAGCAAAAAATCAGTAAGGATATAGTTAGATTTCACAGCACTATCAACAAACTAGATCTAACTGGTGTTTATAGGATATTTTATTCATATCAGTAGAATCCACATTCTTCATTAGTTCACATGGAACTTTCACCAAGATAGGCCACATATATGGCCATAAAACACACCTCAACAAATTTACAAAATAGAAGTCATACAAAGTATGTTGCAGGATCATAATGGAATCAACATAGAAATCAATAACAAAAAGATAAATGGAAAGTGCTAAAGTATTTGGAGATTAAACAACTAAATTCTTAATAACACATGAGTCTAACCAAAAGTCTTAAGATAAATTTAAAAATAGTTTGAATGGGATGAAAACAAAAATAAAACATCAATATTTGTGGAATGCAGTGAAAATGGTGTTTAGAGGAAAATTTATAATATCAAACGTATATATTAGGAAAAAAAAGCATAATCTAAGCTTACTCCTTAGGAAACTAAAGAAAGAAGATAAATAAAAGTCTAAAGAAAGTTAAGAAAAGAAACAATAAAAATTAGAGAAGAAATAACATTGAAAACAGGACTACAATAGGGAACATAAACAAACCAATAGATGGTTTGCTAAGAAGTTCTATGCAACAATAAATCTCTAATCAGGGTAACTAAGAAAAGAAGAGGCGATACAAATTACTATTATCACAAATAAAAGAGAAGCCATCATTACTGGTCATATGGACATTAAAAGGTTAATAAAGAAATACTATGAAAAGCTCCATGTACATAAATTTTATAATCTAGATGAAATGGACTAATTCCTTGAAAAACACAAATCTATCAAAACTCATAAGGGAAAATAGAAAATCTGAATGACCTACATCTATTAAATAAACTGAATCAACAATTAATAACTTTTTAAAACGGAAAACACCAGGCCCAGATGACTTCACTAGTGAATTCTATCAAACATTTAAGGAAAAAATTGTTCCAGTTCTTCACAATCTTGCCCAGAGAATAGAACCCAAGGGAATTCTTTCTAACTTATCCCATGATGCTAACATTTCATTAATATCCAAACCAGACATTGACATTATTAGGAAGGAAAACTACAGACCAATATCTCTCATACACATACGTGCAAAAAATCCTCAACAAAAATATTAGCAACTTGAATCCAACAATGTATTAAAAATTGCACACCAGGATCAAACGGGATTTATTCTAGGTATGCAAGGCTAATTCAACATGTAAAACTCAATTATTGTAATCCGTACATCAACAGGACTAAAGAAGAAAAAACTCATATAACATATCAATAGATACAGGAAAAGTATTTGACAAAATCCAATACCTACATGGTAAAAACTCAGCAAACTAGGAATGGAGGGGAACTTCCTCAGTTTGATAAAAAGAATATTTTATAAAAACCTAAGCTAACATTCTTAATGGTAGACTCTAAATGTGTTATGCCTAAGATCAGGAACAAGACAGAAATGTCCTCTTGATTCAACATTGTACAGTGAGTCCTACCTAAAGCAATAAGACAAGAAAATGAAATAAAAGGCATACTGATTGGGGAGGAAGAAATAAAACTGTATTTGTTTATAGACAACATGATTGATTGACTATGTAGAAAATCCCAGAGTCAACAACTATGCAGGAAACAGATCAGGAGAAAATATCTGGGAAAGAATAAAGACTCTGTCCTGTGACTCACGGTATTCAAAGTGCTTATTTTTTCTTTTGCTTTTTCTGAGCCATTAGTAAAGTCTTGTTTAAATATTCTAGCCATATTCCAGGGTCTAAACTAGATTAAGAACATTAAATAGAATGCAGCACCCACTGAAGCCAGAATAGAGAGAGGAGCAACACAAAGTGAGAAATTCTCAAGAAGTGTGAACTGCAGGAGAGGAGAGGAAGCCTGTAAAGTCCAATCATCTCTATGGGGAGATTCTCCCTCATGGCTGACCTAGAGGAACAGAGTCTCTCTTACCTGAGGAGAGAAGGAGACAGAGGCAGGACACTAAGGCCTAGGCCCTGGTGGAATGAAGGACTGTGATGCTGCAGTGGGTGCTAATAGCTGTATGCAGAACACCTTGGCAATCTCTTCCCCTACACATGCCAATGGCTCTGAGTAGTAGTTTCAAGGAAAAGTCAAGACTGTCTACTACCCACCATCATTTTGTGAAGTGTGAAAGAGCCAGTCCTTCAGGATGAATTCCGAGTGGCTAACTGGGCCTAAATTAAAAATAGATCCAAGTAGCTAGTTGCTGACTAGAGTTCACACATGTGTTTTGTGTTCCTGGCAAGCCCTCATGCTAGCTTAACCTTGGGATTTTCACAGTTGTCTATACCTGTTTAGGCAGTCTGAATCAACCAATGGAGTATGACCTGCATTGATCATTCAGAATTCAACAAGCGCCCGCCAATCAATCAGAACTAAGAAAGTTTACATCCCTCATTCCTTTAAGCAGACCAGAGTGGGAACTTGGGCGGAACTGTCTCTACAAAAGGCAGCCCCTCTCTTTGTTCTCTTGAAATGTACCTTCCTTTTGTTCCAAAGGCTGCGCGTCTCCCCAGTTTACAAACGGAAATAAAGTCTCTTCCTTTTTTAAAAAAGAAAATCATTTTCCATGATACCTCCTAACTGCAAGAGACTTTCTGAGATCAGGATCCAAGCTTCTCAGATCCTCTCTGGAGTTGACATTGACATTAAGAATTTTAACCCACCACCCAAGGGCTAGAATCCCAATATCAACTTAGATAAACAGGCAGTAGACTCTTATACATTTTTCTTGAAGATCTGCAGCCTTCATTTTTCCTTCTCATTTTTGGAAAATAGAGTGACATTTAGGAAGATGTGGCAAAGGAAAATTAAAGACACAAAGTTACATATTTTGCATCCCACCAAACAGTCTTTAGCAAAGCAACTTTAATTGACTCAGAAATGCAATCTGGATCTTGGAATGGAGAGAGAAAAATTAACAAGGTGAGCTGGAGGAGGAGCCAAGGGCTGAATTAATTAGACAGAGGATTTTAAACCATGTTCTGGAACCCTATGGCTTTACAGAATAAATTTGTCTTGTGAAACTATTTTAATATCGAAACCATAAAAATGGAAATAAGAATATTATGAATTCACAACCATTAGCTCAAACTTCAATTCTCTAGTAAATATATTTTGTTACTTCACACTTCTTCTACTTGTTATCATTCACTGTATAAGTTTTGTTATAGTACCTGTTGTCATGTAGACGATATTAAAGTTTAGATTCTTACTTGAGTTTTAAAATCAATTTTGTTGAAAAATAACTTATGTAAAATATAATGCATCCATTTAAATTGTAAAGTTGGATGAACATTGCCAATGTATGAATATGTTCAACCACTATCACAGTCAATATGTAGAATATGTTCATTACCCTCTCCAAAGTTTTCTTGTACTGACTAGGTGTCAGGCACCCCCTGCTCACCCACCCACTCCTGGACACAGGGAAGACTAGTCGCTTTCTGCCACTCTGGGTTAGATAAATGGAATTATAGCCTTTTGTGTCTGGTTACTTTCGCTCAAAAAATAATGTTGGGATTTGTCCATGTTTTTACAGGCATATGTAGTTTATTCCTTATAATTCCTGAATAGTATTACATTACACAGATATACCAAAATGTGTTCATCCTTTCATTCATTGTTACAATGAAGATGCACTGAACATTTGTACTCAAGTGTCCCTGTGGAAGTACTTTTTTTCTTATGTGTGAATAATAGAGAATGGAATTGGGAGGTAATATTTTTTATGCATGTTTAAAATACTGCCAAAAAGTCCCCTAAAGTAGAGATTCATTTTACACTACTCACTTCCTTGCAGATATTAGGTGGGTCAGGCTTTTGATTACAGACGTGTTCGTGGTTGTGTGGTGGTATATCCTTGTGGTATTGATTTGCATTCACTGATTTCAGACAATGCTGCATATCGTTTTATGTTTTTATTTACTATTTGTAAATCTTTTTTAAAAAGGGCTGTCCAAATATTTCACCCATAAAAATTCTTTATATACTTTGGTTACAAGTTGTATGTCAGATATATATTGCAAGTATTTTCTCCTAGTCTGTGACTTGTCTTTCTCTCTCTCTCTCTCTCTCTCTCTCTCTCTCTCATTTATTTATTTATTTATTTTCAAGATGTGGGGTACAGTTCAGGGTTACGTATACAAATGGTCATTGTGTAGGTAAATTTTGGGCCTCACTTTGGTCTCTCCACTACACCTGGTTTGAGATCAGGTACCCTTATTGATGAGGTTTCCGATCCCTGCACCCCACCCCATTCCTGGCAGTTTCCCACCACTGCCCATTTTTTTCTCTCTTAACACTGTCTTTCTAACAATAAAAGTCCCTGAGTTTTGAGAAAGATTAATTTATTATTTTTTAAATAGTTTTATCCTTTTATGCCTTAGCTAATAAAACTTTGTTATTCTAGGATCCTAAGGTGCAATGTTTTTCTCTTATGTTTTCTTTAAGGTTAAGTTTTTTTTTTTCCCTATATGAGTATCTAGTATAAATATCCAGTTGGTCTAGTGCCATTTGGTAAAAAGAAAAAAAAATCTGTTCATTAAAGTGTCTCAACATCTTTTTCAGAAGTCACTTGGCCATACATATGTGGGTCTGTTTCTGGATTCTCTCTTCTACTCCAGTTATCCATACGTCTCCTCTCTCACCAACACTTCACCATCTTGATCACTGCAGCTTTAGAGCAGATCTCGAAATCAGCTAATATTGAGTCTTCCAACTTTGTTCTTTTTCACACTTGCTTCAATTATTATAGGCTTTTAGGTTTCCAAACAAATTTTAGAATCAGCTTGTTAAGTTTACAAAAAATCCCTAGTAGGACATGACTATGATTGCATTGACTTCATAGCTCAATCTGGTCTTCCATCTCTAAACAACTCTTTGTAGTTTTAGTGTAAAAGTTTTGTACACATTTTATTAATATTTTCCTACAATTTAAATGATATTGAATGTTGCTAAAAGTATATTTTTTTAAAAATAAAGGGTATTTTTAACTATAAATTTCCAATTATTATTTGCTAGTTCTTGCTTGAGATTTGATGAGTTTAACTATGCTTTGATCTATAAATATATTTATTTGATGCCTTTTTTGAAAAACCCTGTTCTAAGGTACATTCGTTTAAAGCAGTGCAGGTTTTCACAGGCTCAGGCCTGTGCAGGATACTGACACTCCCTCTCTTGGTTGGTCCTGTCCAAATGTAGGAGCTATGCTCAGCTTCAATCTCTCTGAGATCAGCTGGAATCATCCCCCAGTGCCAGTGACACAGGCTTCCTTCTCTCTAAGGCACTTTGTTCCAGGTCCTCCAAGGTTCCTTCCCTCCTTTAGCCCTCTCCCCATCTGGCTCCTCACTGCCAGCACCTCCCAGGCAGCAGCCTTACCTTCCCTCTCAATCAATATATTTATTTTTCAACTGAGAGATAGACTAGTAATTGGATAACCTCTATTGTTGCCTTTCTTTTCTACCTTCCCAGCTTCAAACTCTTCTTTTTTTTACTCCCCACTTTACTAACAGTTCTCTCTTCTTGTCTCATGAAATCTTTGATGACCCTTTGCAATCACCTCTCTGGTCCTTCATCTCTGGAGTCCAAAGATAGACTAAAGCATTCTAAAGTAATAGCAATGGAAAAACCTGGTACTTTTAGTTTAGCCTAGAAATGGTGGAACTTCCCATCCATGGGACTAATGGGAGGTCACATTGTTCAAAAAAAATTATACAATACACATAAAAACAGAGATTTGCATGAGCATTTTATTGTTTTTGATGGAAGCAGAAAGAAAATTCTGATGACTTTGAAGACAGAAATTTTGAGTTCAAATCTTGACTTTGCCATTTTCCAACATGTGTCTTTGGGCAAGTCACACTGCCACCCTGAACTGGACCTAGAGTCTTCTTTGGTAAAAAGGAATAACAATGTCCCACCCACTCAGTCAGGACTGGTCAACATCTGCTGTATGCTTCTCCCTGAAGTCCCTATAGGGCAGAAAACACTTCTCTGATTCTTTTCATTGTTACACTATCACCTACTCTATTTGTCAAAAGGATAAGCATAATACAATTAAATAATCATAGCAGCTAATTTTATTAGACATCTTTGACCTGCTGGGTTGTTTATATATATTATTTTTAATGTTTGGAGGTATGTGGTAAACATGGATATGCTCTGCCCAGATTTCTCTTCAGGAAGAGTTTCTATCCAGTTGTGGACAGTAATGCTGACAGCTAGCTACCAGTTTTAGCTCCTGTGGGTTCTGCCTGAGTAGAACACTATCTGTCTCCAGTTCATGTCCTTTTCTGGGCATTCCACAACCAGTGACTGAGTGACATGGAACAATAAAGTTCCAAAAATGTTGGCACAACATAAGACAACTCTGATCAACAGTGTTTATCCCAGAGCTCTTAGATGGATAGTCCAAGAATCCACTGAACCTGCATCACAATTCAACTTCTCCCATTCCAAATTCTTATTTCTCCTCTTTCTTCACAGGTACTAGTCCCTGATGAATAACTTGTACTTCAAGTTTGTCTGAGATTCTGCTTTTTGGGATCCAATCGGTGATAGCTGGCACTTGGAGTGTTCAGAGAAGGCAGGAGATGGGACTTTGGGGCTGGGCCACTTACTACCCTGTTGTCTATTAGGACTCCATTCCCATTGATTAGGTGGATCCCAATCAGCCCCTGGCACAAGGTGATGGTCCACATGTTAAAACTTTCTCAGGTGGTGCAACTGGGATTACATACTGGTGGGTGGGCTGTTTGCTCCAAGTGTTGCAGAAATAGTTATTTACAGAAATATATGTGATGGCTATTTCTAAGTGCCACAGTCACACTGCAGAAAGATTAGAAACAGATAGGGGCAACAGATGAAGGAAAACAAGAGTGAAATTCAGAGGGCCTCTGACTTCACACAAAGCAGCTTTTATCTTCTGCAGAGTGAGGGTGGAGAAAGCCAAGGATCACGTTCAGGACTGAAAATAGTGGGTGGACTTCAAAGATGACAGTGCAGCGCATGGTACACCATCATTGATTTGACAAATGCTTTTCTGTTTGTTTGTTTGTTTCTATTTCTAATGTAAAAAGAGTCCAGAAACAGTTTGTATTCACATGCAATGGATAACAACATACATTTATTGTTTTCTACCAGAGCTCTGTTAATTCTACTGTCATTTGTGATAATATAGTTCAAAAAGATCTGGGCCATCTGGGCATCCTCCTAACGTCAAGTTGATTAATTGCGTCAATGATACTATATCAGTTGGGCCACATATGGGCAAAGTGGCTAGCACACTGGAGACCTTGATAAGACACTTTAGAGAACTGGTGATAAACACTGCAAAGATTCAGGACCTTCTACATACGTAAAATTCAGGGGTCCCATGGCCATCTCCTCTGTGTAAGGGACGAATTATTAAATCTTGCATATACAGCCATGGAGAAGGAGGCATAGCACCTAATGAACTTCTTTGATTCTAGAAGCAGCATATTCTACAACAAAGGACTCTGCTTCAGCTCACATACCAGGTGTGCTAGAGGCTGCCAGCTTTTAGTGGGACCTAAACAGGAAAGACCTCTGCAAAAGAGACATGCTGTCATTGATGCAGCCATGCTATAGGTTCAACAGAACTTGTGAGGTTGGAAGGTTGGTACTAGAAAATGCCATTGCATAGTGTTTGTGTCAAGATCCAGTGGGTGCATCACTTTGGGGTTTTGCAGCAATACCGTGCCATGTGCGGGAAACCACATGACTTTTGAAAATCGACTTTTGGCTTGACTCTAGTAGAGACAGAGCCCTGACCACAAGACACTAAGAGACCATGCACCTTGAATTGCCAGTGTGAGTTGAGTCCCATCAGACCTACTGTACATTTAGATTGAGAAGGCCCAGAGGCAATCTATTGAAGATAGAAGTCAAAATCCAGGATCGAGCAGGAACGGAAACATAGGATGTAATAAGTTGCGTCTAGGGTCACCAGGACCTCCATGCACTCCACTGTTGCTTCAATGCCCTTCCCTCAGCCCATGCTTAGAGTTGTGTGGCATACTCTTGTATTAATAGGTGAAGAAGGAGGAAAGAGCCACAATTCTAGTTCACAATCGGGTTGGCTTTGTATTGGAGTGTATGCCAAAAATGGATGGCAGCTGCATAACAACTTTGTTTCTAGCAGTGGCAGGGGGAACTTCACTGTGAGAGGACTCCCAATGACTGGCCCATGATTCACATTGTGTGAAAACGGAAGAGGCCTCATACTATACGTGTACATACATATGTGTGTGCTCGTGAGCAGTGCAAAGTGGCCTTCCCTGCTGATCTGGGGCCTGAAAAGAAAAATACTGGACGACCAGGGACAAGAATGAAAAAGATAGGAGTATATAAATAAACATGTTGGAGTAGACAAAGAGTGTAAATATGCTTGCACTACATATTAAGGTCCACTAGAGAGTAACTACCCTGGAAGAGTCACTAAACCAACTAGATAAATGACTTTGCCAGTGGAGGTCAGCCAGCCTCTGTCATTAGTCACCCAATGGCAATGAGTACAGCAAAGAAAGGACCTCAGTGGTGGAGATGGGACCTACACAAATGTCCAATAGCATGGGCTCCCACTACTGGGGTTGATCTAGCTACCATTCATGTCAAATGTCCTAGGGGTTTGTGACAGAAACCAATGGTGAACCCAGTGCAGCACAACACCTGGAGGAAATCAATAGCCACTTTTGTGGAAAATTGATATAAGGCCCCATCTACCCTCAGGGGTGTTTCCATCGACCTAGAGGGATCCTTCCAGAGCTCTTCCCCATAATGATCCCCTACTTAGGAATTTACTGGATGGCTGAACTAATGATACAAACAACATCAAGAGCAAGAGATCAAACTTTATCAATACTCATTCCAGCAGGACTCCCAGAGGAGAAGGCACCTCACCTGTCAGAAGTTGGTGGTGGCAGAAAAATTAGAGAAGTAGAAGGATTATAGGAACAGAAGTACGTATATGTTAATTAGGGCAAGTGCATTTCCTGGAGTTCTTACCTTGTTGGCTGAAGTTGAATCCCAATTTGTCTTTGCAGGTGTCACCAAAAATGAACTGGGTTTTTCTAAATTTATAATAGTATGCCATAATAGACACTTATCACCCTGGCAAACGTAGAGTATCTGGATGTTTGTTAATGAGAGAAGAAGAAAGTAGAACCTAACTGGAAATAAGAGGACTTATGTAAAGTTGTTGCCACTCAGGTATCCTGAACTTGTGGCCCCTTCTCATTACAAAGGGCCAATGGTTTGTCCTCACAGGAATAAATACTATCCCAAGTACGGGATCAGACTTCCTCCCAGCAGGGTAGCCAAGCTCTGAGGACTCATAAGGTGTTTGGTCCTTGGGTGTGTGGTCTCACATAATGCATATCAGCTCTGTGGGTCCACTTTACAGCTCAAGGCCACTGTCTCTCACACCAACTAGCAGCCTGACAGACTGCCAACACCACTTTCTGCCAGCATACAGAAGTGCCAGTTTAGAGCCAATGCTTGTGATGAGCTGATGACACTCTCTGGATTGCAGCATGTGCATCAAATCAGACCTTTATACAGCACTATGCTCCCAAAGGAAAAAAACACAGGTGTGGAAACAAATGACTAGAAACAAGAGTAGCTTCATTTGCCATCAACTCCATCACCCGCTGGAGAATATGATGCTTCCCTTTCCTGCTGGGTTCTATAGGTTTGGAGGTCCTGGACTTCAAAGAAAGCATATTTTTCCAGGGGACACAGCAAGATTTCCACTGAATTTTGAGCTACCACTGCTTCCTTGGGCTCCTTGCGTCCAGTGACCATCAGAGAAGAGGAGGAACTACTGTACTGGACCCTGGTCATCAGGAGGTCATTCTGATGTTACACAGTCTGGGCAGGGAGAAGCACTTTTGGATGCCAGGTGATTCGCACAGGTGCCCCTTGGTGGTTTCTAGACCAATTGTAACTGTTAATAGATAGGAAAGGCATCCTGGACCTGAGAGGGGGCAGTCCAGACAGGAGCTCAGTTCCCTTGGGGTAGAGGCCCCTGGCCATGACACTATCGTGAAAACAGTTGAAGCATTTGTTAACAGTGAGAGTAATCTAGTTTGGGTAGTGGAAAGAAGGTGAGAGGAACATCAACAGCAACTCCAAGATCAACTTCATTGATGGGGCTGTAGCTCACCCCATAGACTTTCTCTTTTTAAGTTTTCCTTCGGAAAGAGAAGCCCTTAAGAGTAAAGTGGGTCCGAACAGTGCAAGAGTGTTATGGCCTGAATGTGTCCCTGTAAAATTCATATGCTGAAACTCTTACCCCCATGATAACAGTATTGGAAGATGGGGTCTTTGAGAGGTGACTAGGCCATGAGGACAGAGCTCTCTAGAATGAGATTACCACCCAGAAACAGACACAAGAGATTCTGAGTTTTTCTCTGCTGTCTGCCATATGAGAATACAGCTGGCTGCAAGCAGTAGTGGACCTCTTCAGACACCGACTCTGTCAACACCTTGATCTTGGACTTCCAGCCTCCAGAACTGTGAGAAATGCCACACAGCCTAAGGTAGTTTGTTATAGCACCACAAGCTGACTGAGACAGCTGTGGTCTGTGAGCTGTGTAGCTGGACTGTGCTGTGGTCAGCTCTTGCAAAGTTCCCTTATTTGCTTGCTATTCCTAGGTGACTCACAAGCCCTATTCCTGGTAAAACTCGGATGGCACTTCTCACTCCAGAGCTTCCTCCTGGGTCCTGGTGGCCTTGAGGTGGAGAACAGGGCTGTGGGGGAGCTAAACAAATGGTGCCTGGGGGGACATGACTCCATACCAGGATCACACACGGGGAACACCTTGGGTGTGGGTGCTTTCAGGCTTCTTCTAACCCTGGCACTTACAGCTATGTGGGTATGATGTCTTACATGCTGGAGTACATAAGCATGAACGAACACTTGCACTAGAAGGATGGGCATTCCCCACTGTCTAAGTTACGTGGCACTGAGTAGAGGCATACTCCCCATCCCAGGGTAGAGAGAAGTTAGACTTTTCAGTTCACATAGGGTTTCTCTTCTGAGGAAGCTACTTGTGAACGGGGCAAAGTGAAGATGAGGATACACCTTCTTATGGCCACAAAGAAGTGGCCATAAGAAGTCTGTTTCCTTCCATTTTCAACAGTGTCTTCCTTCTGGGCACAAGCCTGCTTTTTGTACAAATAAAACTACTTTTAAATGTGTGGGCTCCTTTTTTCTTAATCATCTAAAGAATTTAAAGAGAGACACATGATTGTTTCCAACAAGACTGGCAGAATTTAGAAAAAAACTTTTTTTTTTGAGTGGAAGTCTCTCTCCCTCTGTCACCCAGGCTGAAGTTCAGTGCCATGTTCACAGTCACCGCAGTCTCAACCTGCTGGGCTCAGGTGACCCTTTCACCTCAGCCTTCCAAGTAGCTGGAACTACAGACATGGCCACCACACCTGGCTAATTTTATTTATTTATTTATTGTAGAGATGAGGTCTTGCCCAGTCGGCCAAGCTGGTCTCAAACCTGTGGGCTCAGGCAATCCTCTCACCTCGGCCTCCCAAAGTGCTGGGATTATAGGCATGGGCCACCACGCCTGGCCAGAAAAAACTTTCAATACATCTTATTCTGTCATTAGCTTCAAGTGGAGCCGTTGTCAGCTTCTTGCTTTGTTTTTTCATTCAAATACTTTTTTATTGAAATGGTACTAGTGAATAATAATGACAGCATTAATGAATACACTCATATAAAACTCATAATAATTATATTTATTAATTATAATATACTTGTATAATATATAGTAATTAGAATAGTGATACGTAAATGATAATATAATATAAACTAACATTTGCTAAGCCAATTTTGAAAATACTTGCCAAGGTCTACAGGCTTTTCACTAATTCAGTGAATGAAAAATATAGGCAATTAACTAAGTAATTGACTTAGAATGTCCAGATCAATGGAAGTAAAAGAGAGTTTTAAGCACTAATTACTCCAGTGATTGCCCTCAGTTTCTACTTGCCTTTGTTGGTGTGGACCAAGATGCAGTGTGTCCTTGGGTGATGCATTGCATTTTTTTCAGGTCTCATTTTCAGCTACTAAATAATACCCGTATTACTAAACACTAACCCTGAATACAAAATAGTACTAAATGAGAGTTGCCATTCCATGCATAGGAGGGCACGGTCCTATCTTTAGAACTGACAGAGCAAGATCAGAAGACAAGAGGTGAGTCTGTGAGGGAAAGCGAGGGGAGTCTGTAAGGGGAAAATGCTCCTCCACACAGGACCCCTAAGGCTCCATCAGCCCTGTGGTGCCTTCTCCTCTCTCAGTGTCAGTCAATTACTATCCTGGTTTAGGCTTCTGGGGAAGGATGTTGAGCACCCCTGAGGAGTGAGGCGGAGACTGAGGGGGAGCACTGGGTCTACTGTTTTCTGGCATGGTTCTGCCTGGGTGAAGGGCTCAGACAGGTATAGGGGAGGAAAGGTGCCTTTTCCTTCTACCCATCTGTGGATTATTGGCTGGGGCCCCTGCCACGAAAGACAGACTAGCAAGAGACAAGCATGCTGATTTATCTAATGTAAGTTTTACATTATATGGTATGAAGGCCTTCATAAAGAAATGAAGACTGAAGTTGTTAAACCTGAGCATTTTTATGATAGTTTTCCTGGAGAATGGAAAGTTGTGGGAAAGTATGGCAGGAGGAGGAGCATGAGCCGAGGGTGGCATGCTCAGGGATTTAGTAAGGCCTGTGTTCAGATTCCCTCAGTGGCCCTGTGCCTTTGAGATAAGGCTGCTCCTTTCTTCTGGGCACAGGGTGTGCACCTCTCTCAAAAATATCTTGTGACCTGCTACAGGGAAAGGTCAGAGTCTTTCCTGCTCCTGCTGTTTCTCTATTTCCTTTAGCTTAAAATATTCACTATGTCAAGGTGCTATAGTTTGGAGTAGTGTGTTTGAACCCCATCACAGGTTTCACAGTTAACATCAGAGGAGAATGTGAGGGTGGGATGGGCAGAGGAGGAGAGAAGACCTTACTAGTTCTTTTCCAAATGGCTGTGAGACCTCAGGCCTTGGGAGTTTGCACGCCCTGTGCTAGGTAGGGTTTCTGGAGATGAGAGAGGGTAGGTTAGATGCAGACCCATATTTCACCGGGGATGTAGACCATGATTTTCTTTCTTTCTTTTTTTTTAGATTTTTTTAAATTATAAAGATGTGGGGTACAATTCAGGGTTAGTTATACAAACATTGATTATGCAGGTACCCTTGTTGATGAGATATGTCCCTCCCTCCCCTAGCAGTTTCCCTCGACTGCCAATTCCACCTGCCTCTCCTGACAGTTTCCCATTACTGCCAAGAATGCAAACTAGTGCAACCTCTTTGGAAGACAGTGTGGCGATTTCTGAAAGAACTAGAAATTGACCTTCCATATGACCCAGCAATTCTCCTATTGGGGATATACCCAGAGGAATTCAACTCATTGTACAAAAAAGATACCTGCACAAGTATGTTTGTTGCAACTCTATTCACAATAGCAAAAACATGGAACCAACCATTTTGCACATTGAAGCTGGACTGGATAAAGAAAATGTGGTACATATACAAAATGGAATATTATGCAGCCATAAAGAAGGACAAATATATGGACTTGGATGGATTTGGAGTCGATTGTACTCAGTGATCTATCACAGAAACAAAGAACAGAGTATCATATGTTCTCACTCATAAGCGTGATTTTCTAGTAAAGGAGATGGAGAAAGGCAGGCAGGATAATGGTATCGGAGGAGTATTCACACCCATTTGAGCGATTTCACCTAGAGGAGCTAGCTGCTGGCGTCCTGTTCTCTGGCACACCTGGGTCAACAATTTAATCAGAACTTGAATGAAGGCTTAGAAGCTACTGTGTCCAGTATGGTCCTGACTCTGTGTTCTGGTTCTTATTCAAGTTTCAAGCACCTAGCCAGTGCTTGGACACATTCTGGTTTTAATTTCTGATTCTTATGTCTCAGGACCAAAGCCCTTGGGCTGAGAGTCCTGACTTCATCATAGTCCTAGTCCCCAGAGTAGAGAGAAGCACCTGTGCAATATGAAAAGTAGAAAAACTCCACATACAAAAACTTCTGAAAAGACTTGGGAATTTAAATGGAGCACAGATCAATATCAGATGGTATCAGCTAGCACTTAACACATGTACCAGGCACCGCTCTAAACACTTTATTTGTATTGATTATATAATTCTTACACTAAGCATATAAGGTAGTATTATTATTCACCTTTTACAGCTGTGGAAACTGAGGGATAATTAATTAAAGTAAAATTACCCAGAATTCCTATTGACCTGGTAAGTTTTAGCAGGAATTTGAACCAGACCATCTGTCACTAAAGTTTACGCTCCAAACTACTATGATAAAGTACCTAGGTTGCCAGCTCTAGAAAATAAAAATACAGGATCCTCAATTAAACTTGAATTTCAGATAAGCAACGTATACTATTTTAGTAGCTATATGTCCCATGAGACATTTAGTCGCAATTATACTAAAAATATTGTTGATCTGAAATTCATGTTTAACTGGGCTTCCTGTGTTTTACCTGGCTGCCCTACTACTACAGAGTGTTAGGGATTATAGTGGAGGAATGACACTCAAAAATGTGTAAGTCCTGGCTGGCTTATCATCTCTAAACTCCTAGTGACACTATTAACGACTGACGTGCACAGCTAACACTTAATGCAAAACTTGATGGAGATGATGTTGGGCCATGCTTTAGACTTAAGGCCTAAGTGAAATCCATGATTAGCTCCATCTAGTCTAAATCTAGGGCTTCCAACTGTTCTGACCAGCAGCATGAAAGACAGATGAGAAAAAATCCATTCAGCCTGCCTGACCTTCTCACCCAGCTCCAAGCAGAGGGAAGCAGGAAAACCTAGGGAAAACTTCTTCCAATGTGGCTGCAAAGAAAGGGGCAGTAAGGCCTGTCCACACGATTAAATGAGTGAATGAACAAGCCAGTAACAAGTTCCAGTGAAACAATTTCAGATCAAATAAAAATGTGGTGAATGAGCCTCCCCTCTAGCGTCAGCAACAAACACATGGTTGTGAAGATGGGCCCCTCTCCTTCTTTAGAACCCGAGAGGAGCCTGCTTGGCAAGGACTGAAACATCAAGTGGGTTACCTCCACAGCAGTGGTGATCCAAGGGAAAAAGCCGCACATGGGAAAGAAAGCACAAATCTATTCCCAGTCTTAGAGAGGAAAAACGAGAGAAGGAAAATCGCCCTAATGATCTTCTACAATACCTGGACATGGAGAACAGGCTTTCATTATAAAACAGGGCTTTATAATTTCAAAGATTTCCTAGAAATAAAATATGACAGTTTAAGATTAATCATTTGCTTTGTCAGATCCTTGAGATGGCTTGAGTTAGGTGATCACAGTGATCAAAGGATATTCCAGAAAAAATTGAAACCAAGCTATCAAAATGATAGTAAGTTTCCTACTGGTCCAGGGTAACAGATCTAGACACTGATGAACTTATGACATGAAGAACTTTAACAAAAGATAAAATACCAAGTCAATGCTGTTACCTTCAATTATTTACCTCGACCTTATGTGCCTTTTGCTGGGAATGAACCAAAAATTTATATTGAGCTCATTAAAAAGTATAAGTAAGCTTCCTCAGTGATTAGTTTTCTTTCAGAATTTTTAAACAATTTAGGTGTGCCACATTGTAAAAAGGCATAAAGAGAAACTTGATAAATTGCTTTGAAAATTCATTTGCCGCCCCACCCCCCCACAGTCCTCCAGCTGTTTTTTCCAGAAATAGTAGTTGCCACTGTTGGGTCACAGAAATCTGGAGGTCATATTATTATTATTATTAGTAGTAGTAGCATTGTTACAATTATTATCAATTAATATATACATATTTTGAGCTCAATAGATTTAGGAAGGAAGATGGAAAGCTTACCTTTACCATCTGAAGGCTTGCTGAAAATGAACTAAAAAAAGGCAGATAATGAGAGAAAAAGGCATACGAATTTATGTTAACATGCGTAGCATGGAAGCGTTGCAGGAGAATGAATATCCAATAAGCTAATGCGGTTCAGATATTTATGTATTCTTTTTCATAGGGAAAGAAGAAGTGGGGCTGTAGGAATAAATGATTTGGGGGAATGAATGAACCCAATGGTCAGACAACAGTAAGTAAGTAATGCTTTTTAGAACTAAATGAGAACAGAGAAAAACAATGGTTTGGAACAAAGTTTGAAGTTTCTCTGGGCCCTTTGTGTGATGTTTACCTTTAAATCTCTTTGTAATACGAGTTTTAATCACTGGTTAATAAAAGTTCAGGGTAGGAATCAAAAGTAATTGCTTTCCTCTTTCGGGGTCTGGTTTCTAGATTGGGAGATTGGAGGAGAGAAGGCCAAAGAGACCTTGAGGTTGCTTCTGCAGTTGAGCAGGTCAAGCACTGTATTTTAGGGTATTGGTTTCTGAGGCCCAACATAGACATGTGGAGAAGGTCCAGTGTCAGCTCATAGGTTTGCAATGAATAATGGATGAAAGCAAATAGGAGGAGGAAGTGTGCACACACACTCACAGTCATAAGCACATGTACATACACAAAGTAGCACATTCCAGGAGACACACAGGGCCTTTTGCCAGAAACAGTTATTTCTTTGGGTATAGCCATTTGCTTTTTTTCTTTTTCCTTTTTTTCTCTTCCTTCTTTCTCCCTTTCTTCCTTAGAATAATTGTTGCTTTTTTTACAGCAGGCATTCAAAACAAATAAAAGAAAAATTACAGATCTTAAAAGAAAACTAGACAAATGCTTAATCATAGTTGGAGGTTTTAACAACACCATTTTAATAATTGATGGAACTCTGAGACAGAACTTGATACATATATAGGCCATCTGAACATAATTATCAGCCAATTTTGCATAATTGATATTTGCAGAACACTAGACTCCACAACTGAGGAGCAAACATTATTTTAAAAAGCATACTGGGTCATGAAATAAGTAGTATCAATGTATTTCAAGTTAAAATATTATAAATTATGTTCTTTGACCATAACTGAATTAAATTAAATATCAATAATAGCATAATATCCAGAAAATCTTCAAGAACGTCAGAATTATATAGTTTACTTTTATATAAACCATGGATCAAATAATCATAAGGAAAACTAGAAAACTATACTGAGCCAGAAAAAGTTGAAATATAGTATATAAAAATTTGAGGGATGTTTCTAAACATAAGAAAAGAAGATTTATGACTTTTAAGATTTATATTAGAAAAGGAGAAATGTTTAAAATAAATTAAGTAAATAAAAGTAAAAGCAAGTCAAATGCAAAACAGAAGTGGTAAGAAACAATATCAATTCGAAGTCAATGAAATAGAGAACAAAATAGAGAGAAAGAAAATTTACAAACCAAAGTTAATTTTTTGAATACGAAGAAGTTAATACTCAAGTTCATCTGAAATTACAAAGATCTCCTAATAGCCAAAACACTATTGAAAAAGAAAAACAAAGTTGAACTCACATTTACCAATTTCAAAATTTACTATAATTGAAGCAGCTTGGTACTGACATAAGGATTGTTATTAGACCAGTGACACATAATTGATAATCTATTTATAAATAAATAAATAAATAATGAATAAATTAGGAATAAATCCAAACATCTCTGGCCAATTAATTTTTTATTATTTTATTTTATTATTTAATTATCTAATTTTTTATTTTAAAGATGTGGAGTACCCTTGTTGATGAGGTGTGCTCCCCACTCCCCTGGTAGTTTCCCTCAACTGTCAATCCCATCCCCACTTCCCTGGCAGTTTCCCACGACTGCCAACCCCTTTCTTATAGTATTATGATAATTGTTCAAGGTCCGCTTATGAGTGAGAACATATGGTACCTGTTCTTTGTCTCTGTGATAGATCACTGCGTATGATAGACTTTAAATTCATCCAAGTTGCTGTGAAGTTCATGTGTTTGTCCTTTTTGGCTGCATAATATTCCATTGTGTATATGTACATTTTTTTATCCAATCCAGTTTCGATGGGCAGCACGGTTGGTTCCATGTTTTTGCTATTGTGAATACAGCTATAATAAACATGCATGTACAATTAATTTTCAACAAGAATGCAAGATCATTTAATGGAGAAAAGTATAGGGAGCAGATTTATCTATTCAACAAATGGTACTGGGACAACTGGATAGCTGCATTCACAAAAATAAAGGTGAAACTTTACCTCACTTTATATAGAAAAATTAGCTCAAAATAAATCAACAGCCTACATATAAGAACTAAACTATAAACTATTAAATGAAAGCATAGAGGTAAATCTGGATGACTATTACTCAGATGTGGCAATGAATTCATAGATTAAATACCAAATGCCTGAACAACGAAAAATTTAAAATAAACTTTTGGGCATCAAAGGATATAATCAGAAAAGTGAAATAGCAACCTATAGAATGGGAAAAAATTCTTACAAAGACTACATCTGACCTTGTGTAGGCCTAGGCTAATGTGTGTGTTTTTGTCTTAGTATTTAACCAAAAAATTTAAAAGGTAAAAATTAATAATAATAAAAATAGAAACAAGCTTATAGAATAAAGATAGCAAAATATTTGTGTACAGCTTTACAAGGTGTTTATGTTTTAAGCTAAGAGTTATTACAAAAGACTCAAAAACTTTAAAAAATTGAAATGCCGGCTGGGCTCCGTGGCTCAGCCTGTAATCCGAGCACTTTGAAAGCATGAGGAGAGTGGATTGCCTGAGCTCTCAGGTTCGAGACCAGCCCGGGAAACTTGGTGAGACCTTGTCTCTACAATAAAAAATAAAAAATTAACTGGACGTGGTAACATGCGCTGTAGCTCTGGCTACTTGGAAGGCTGAGGCGGAAGGATTGCTGGAGCCCAGCAGGTCGATTTTGGGGTGGCGGTGAGCATGCCACTGCACTCCAGCTTGGGCAATGAAGTGAGACTCCAACTCAAAAAAAAAATTGTAATACCTATAGAGTTACAATAAGCTAAGGTTAATTTATTGTTGAAGAAAGAAATTTTTAAAATATTTTTTTAATATAGCCTAAGTGAACAGTATTTATGGAGTCTACACTAGTGTACAGTAATGTCCTAGGTCTTCACCTTCACTCACCACTCACTCACTCACTCACTGACTCACCCGGAGAAATTGCCAATCTTACAAGCTCCATTCATGTTAAGTTCTCTATACAAGTATACAGGTGTGCCATGGATTATCTTTTTTTTGAGTTAGAGTCTCACTCTGTTGCTCAGGCTGGTGTGCAGCGACATGTTCACAGCTACCACAGACTTAACCTGTTAGGCTCAGGTGATCCCTCCACCTCTGCCTTTCAAGCAGCTGAAACGATAGGCATGTGTTACCATGCACGGTTAATTTTTTGATTTACTGTAGAGATGAGGTCTTGCCAAGTTGCCCAGGCTGGTCTCAAACCCCTGGGCTCAGGCAATCCTTTCGCCTTTGCCTCCAAAAGTGTTGGGATTATAGGCATGAGCCACTGCGCCTGGCTGGTTTATCTTTTATACTGTATTTTTACTGTACCTTTCTGTGTTCAGATATGTTTAGATACACAAATACCATTGTGTTATAATGGCCTACAGTACTCAGTACAGTAACAAGCTGTACAGGTGTGTAGCTTAGGTGCAACAGGCTATACCACACAGCCTAGGTATATAGTAGGCTAGATCACCTGGGTACACTCTATGAGGTTTGCACAATGTTGAAATCACCTATCAATTCATTTCTCAGAACACATCTCTGTCATTAAGTGATGAGTGACTGTAGTTTGCAATGCGGGGCTGGATGTGTGCACTGGGGCTTCAATCAGACATTGTTTCTTATTTATTGTCTTCCAATGGGCAGAACAAGAACAATTTATTAAGCTTGGGTCCAAGAGCCTGTTTGACTATTACACAAAGATCAACCAATGTGCAATCAGCACAGTCATCTGGATGACTGCTGAGGTAAGAGGTTTGTGATTTTCAGGTGGCCCAGCTATAGGCTCGTGGTCAAGAAACACAGATAAGTAAGTCTCTGTTCCTCCCTCAGCACCAGAAGATACCAGAAGGTACAGGTCTAAGTGGGGCTGTCACCAGGCAGGCAAGCCAAGAACACATCACTGTGGAGCCATCACGCCTCTACCTCTCAACACTTCCCTTGCATGCACTTTAGCATTTGAGTGCTGTGTTGGCAACAAGAAGACCTAAGATCAAGCCTAAGTTGCTTCATGTCTAGGGTTATATCTCCCAGGTTCAATTCTGGCTCTGCCAATGTTTACTAGCTAAGTGCTTTGAACAAATTCATCTTTTTTTTAATGCTTCTGTTTCTCATCTCTAAAATGGGAACCATTTTAATACCTGTGTCGGAGAGTGGGTGGGAGGGTTAAAAGTGGAGATGAATAGATTTATCTTTCTACCTAGTATCTATTTAACCATTTAAATAGGTGTAGATATTTATACCTGTGTCAGTATTTATGATATGTATTAAAATAAGTATACATTTATATACCTAAGGGGATATTCACATGCATAAAATATGTAAATTACATGGTGCCCTGCATATACGATTTTCAACAGATTACAAATATTATTATCCCTATTCCCTAGACATTTGAAGATTAGAAGGATAAACTATAAGTGACTTTCAGCTACTGTTTCTTCACCTCTGGGAGCCTGCAGTTTAATGCTTTTGTAAAAGGTAGGATCTGAACTGGGATGTCTGCCAAACACATTCTTTATCTACAGTCTAAATATAATAGACTGTATTCAGTGCACTGGCCTCCAAAATGCAAGCAAGTGAGATGCTCTTCTGCCAAAGTAGCAGTAACACTGTAGTGGGTCTTGAGAACTAGATTCTGGGTTTCTCAAAAACTCCCCCTTAATGAAATGCTTCTTTTGATGATTCCGGCCTCAGGGCTCAAGTCACGTTTTGGCCACAAGAGAACTAGGATCTTTAAACTATCACAGCAGCTTTCTATTACTCTAAGAGGGATTTCGAGCTGGCAATATCTGATCCTATGATAATTGGAAGTTTGCTTTCAAGCAATCAATAAAAATGTCACAAAGCTCAAATCAATGCAGCAAATGAATTGGTGATACATAATTTAATAATTAATGTTCAAGAGATAGTTCCCTTTTAACCTTGCAAGAACTTTAAAGCAATTCATCATCAGTGGGAAAATGGTGTTTCTAAAATGAGACAGCGACTTAGATACATTTACATTTTATTAATTTAGAGGGTTTCCTGAAAAGAGTTTTAAGCTCAATAAACATGAAACACAGAGAGGTTGTGTAAGAAAGGCAGAGGCTGTGGGGAGCCAAGAGAGATAGAGGAAACGGTCATGGCCGCCTTCAGTGAGTCATTCAACCCCTTCACGCATGCATGCACATGCACTCCTAAACATGCATGCAGGCAGGCACTGCTGATCCTCTGAGGCTCTGCATGTCTATCCAGGGCTTCCTGCACTCTGCCTCCTCATCATTACTGATATCTGGTCTTTCTTCCCCATTCATGGAAGGCATCCATACCTTCTCCTGTTCTCTGTCTCCACCCATTGACCTTTCCTCCTTTTCTTGACAGACACCAACTGTGTGGTCTTTCCCTGGGTGTTGTCAACCTCAAGAACCACAGGACAATGAATTCCAATGGCCCACTTGGACTCAGCCTCTTCTCTTATCAGGCACTTGCTGAAAGCCTCTAAGATCTCACCAAGATTTCTAATCCACCCACCACCCTCTGTCTTATCCATCCACGACCTCTTGTATGCCTTTCTTCTGTTTTCTGTCTTACATCCAAGTCCCATTGTTATAACTACACCCTTAAATATAAGTTCGCTCTTCTTACTTTTCTGTAGGTACTTTCCAAAACTCTAACTCTGGAAGCAGCCAGTCACCTGCTTGCTACATGCTTAGCACAGGTGTAACAGCTTTGCTGAAGAAAAATAACACTGCAGGACTGACCTATATCATTTTCTATTTATGACACTCTGCTTTAGCACAGGCAGGCAAAATGCCATGTTTCTGAAATAAACTCACTCTATCACTCCCTTCGCCTACTCTCATATATTTTACATTTTATTCAAATTCTCAGAAAGCCTTTCACTCCCAGAGCTTAGTAATTGCCTCACTTAATACCCTATTTAGAAAATAGAAAACATCAGACAAGAACTCTTTCAAAGTCTCCTCTTGGCTCCAAAAAGTGATATATTTTTGGCATTTCATCTGTTATCTTCTCCTCCTAATAAAACAGGAAATAACTTTGCCTCTCTTAGTGGAGCTGGGTCTGGAAGCTAGAAAATCTGGCACCTGAACTTACACTCTTTTAACGTTAGGCTATATATGATCAGTCCCTGCCCAGGTGCTCTGGATCTCATTCTGTTCCACTTTTCCAAGGACTTGGCTTGTTTAGTGCTTCCCACTTCTTGTTTATTCTTCTTTGTTTTCAACTGGACCATTCTAGTCACTGTTCAAACTTGATCAAGTGGTTCTCATCTAAAAGCAAACAAACCAACAACAAAGTCAAATGGCCTGTATTCTACAACTAAGATAGCAGACGAATCAACTTCATGTTCCTCCCCACAATTCTAAGACCCTGCTAAAATATTAGACAATACATTGAAAGAAATACAAGACAATAAAAACAAGTAGGCACTTTCCTAAACTCTAACTCTGGAAGCAGACAGTCACTTGCTTGCTTCAGTGAGAGATTGTGACAGATTTCTGGAGGGAAGAAAATATGTGGACATATAATGGTGGATAGGAGTATGATAAAGTCACAGTATGGAGACAGGTGGGGAGAGAGAGCCCTGGAGCCAGCAGGAATGGCGAATAATGGGACCAAGGAGAAAATGGAGGGAGTGTATGAAGGTATGTATCCTGAATAATTGACTTCAATGTCTACCCATGCCCTTGTAAATACATTGTTTCAGTATTAGGTAAACATACTGGGAGCTATTTTCTAAATACAGTTCCTCTTATTTGCAGGGGAGCAAGGGAAACGTCCCAAGATCTCCTGTTGATGCCTGAAGACATGGATAGTACAAAACCCTGTATATACTATGTTTTTTGTATCTAACAACTGAGATGGCTGCTAAGTGACTAACAGGCAGGTAGTATTAATATGTACAGTGTGGATACACTGAACAAAGGGATGATTCAGTTCTGGCCTGAGATTTCATCATACTAATTAGAACAATGTGCAATTTAAAATGTATGAACTGTTTATTTCTGAAATTTTCTATTTAATAATTTTAGGCTGAGGTTGGCCGTGGGTAACTGAAACAGTAGAACACAAAACCACAGGTTCAGGGGACTACTGTAATTTTATCAGACATGTGAATAAAATTTGAGCAGCTAGTTGTCAGCACAAAACCTGACAGATTCAATGCCACTGACTTTCTCTTATACCTGGAAGCCCTTCCTTCCATTCCTTTCTAACTTTTCACCTATCACCCTTCAGAAATCAGCTCAAAGATCTTTTCCTAGAGATGTATCTTGGTCTTGTCTACTTACACAACTTCTCTGACCACTGCTGTTTATTTCCTTTAGCACATTTATCACAATATGTAACTGAAGTTTTAAATTTAGTTGTTTACTGTACTTCTCCATTCTGATCCTAGCACCTGGAATGGTGCCTGAATACATATAAGCAGGAAGAAATTAGGAAAGAGGAGACTGAGAGAATTAATAGGCAAGAGAGAGGAGAGGTAGCTCTTTACATGCACGATGATTCCTACACATTATTACCCATTGCTTGATCAGTGAATTTGATTATGACTAATCATATTAATACCTCTTCTCTTGGAAAGGTGAAAGAACTAGGAGCCAGAGAGGTTTACTTAACGTGCAGGATTAGGAACATTTAACGAGTGATGGAGACAGTCAAAGACCATTGACTTTATCATAGAGGGTATGAAAAGACTGCAGTGTCAGTGGAACTGAGGTCCTGACACCTTGGTGGACACTCAGGTGACCAGGGACAAGGAAAGGGATGATTTGGAAACATAGACAAGGAGTCAAGGAAAAGGTCAAACCAGGACTAGTATTCACTTGCTCAATTATCAATTGAATATCTATTTTTAAATTAAGAATATTTTCCAGGTAACAGATGAGGCAATGAGGTATTGGTTGAAAAAAAAAACAAAAATGAAGAAGTAATTTGTAGTTAGTTATCAGTTCATGACCTGAAGCTTCTCAAATGCTCTGATGAGAAAAACAATGATCCAAAAGTTCAAGAAAGAAATGATATACCAAGAGGTGATGAAGAATTTACAGCATTCTCTCAGAAGGCCTTGAGAAAAGTTGTCTACTTTTCAGCACTAGAATTTTTTGTCATCCTATGGCAGAAACAACTCAACTTCACAGACTATCCTAAGTCTTCTGCCTCTTCTAGTCCACCTTCTAGTTGACTCCGTGAGGCCAGGGGCTGTGGCTGTAGGTCTTCCTTGATGGCTGAAGCATTTCCCAGCAGATGTGCACCTCTCTTCTCCCTAACCTTCTCCAGCAACTGTGGAGGCCACTAGGGAGAGGAAACTGAAACTGTAGGGTTCCTGAGTGATACCAAAAAGGGAATGGGGGCTTCCCAGGATGGTTGCTCACCTCATGAAGGAAGCCATTCTTGTGTTGACCCGGCTGAGCTTCTGTGGCTTGCCTATGGTGGTAATTATCCTGATTCATTCACCCTCTAAGAAATGTTCTGGAGCATATCTCTCACTGCTCTGCTACGAGCTGACTTTCATGCTTTAGTTTTCTTTCTTTTCTTTTTCTTTCTTTTTTTTTTGAGTCGGAGTCTCACTCCGTCACCCAGACTAAAGTGCAGTGGCCACTGCCAGCCACCGCAGCCTCCACCTGCTGGGCTCCGGCGATCCTTCTGCCTCAGCCTTCCAAGTGGCTGGAACTACAGGCGAGCGCTACCACACCCGGCTAATTTTTTTGATTTATTGTAGAGATGAGGTCTTGCCAAGTTGCCCAGGTGTGTCTCGAACCCACGGGCTCAGGCAATTCACTCACCTCAGCCTCCCAAGGCGCGGGATTACAGGTTGAGCCACCGAGTCCGCTTTTTTTTTTTTTGCTTTTCTGATGATGGTTGTGAAACCTAGAGCTCATCATAAAGTAAGGAAGCAAGGCCTTTGCCCATTTTATATGGGTGCCAAAGCAAAGGCCGTTTCTCAGCGCTGGACCACAAGGCAGTTTCCTGGGTCTTGTGCTGCCTGCAGGTAGCTCTGTGAGTAAAATCAGATGTTCCTAAGAAGGGCAAGGAACCTGGTCTTAGTCTCATAAAGTTGGTGCATTTGTTCTATTCATTCCCTGTATGGGTGGTGCAGCTCTCAAGTGAGGCAGAAAGAAGCTGATGTTCCTACTTTTTTTGGTCCAGTTTGGATGTAGATGACGCTATAACCAATGGGGAGAGAGGAGAAAAGTTACTGGATATGGTACATGTGAAAATGAATAAGGTGTAAATTTCTCTGGAGTCCTTCACATCTTCTCTATCCCCCAGAAACTCATAATTTCTTACCCTGGTTATCACTCCTTTAACTTAAAGTTATTCAATGACTCCCACTGCTTCTAGAATAAATTCCAAATTCATATGCCAGAGAGTACTCCCAGCACCATGGCTGTCCATTGCCCACACCTACCGCCTCTTTTCCTGGGGCTCCCCTGGAGTGCCCCTCCATATGAGCCCTTCACCAGGGATGTCCTCCAGTAAGCTGCAACCACACAGGTGTTATCTGCTCTGTATTGAGTGCCACACACTGAGCGCAGCACTCACCAAGCGTCTGTTGAGTGAATGAATCAAATTGTCCAGGATTCCCAGCCTGGCACACTGGTGGCTCTGTGCAATGTTCTCTACTCCATCCTGTGGGCTGACCTGTAAACTTTCCTTGACACCCTCATGTTACTGGTCACCTGTCTTTGCACAGCTGTGCCATTCATACACTGCTCTATCAGCAGAACCTGTGGGTTTGTTTCACATTTGTATTCTCAGTGCCTCAAACTGTGCCACACCCCTGAAGCTATTAAGTGCTCAACAGGTGTGTTAGACATAAGTCCATGGGCAGCCATTCACAGATCTGCCCATTTTGTAAAGGACATGTGTAGTAGACTCTCAGCCCTCTGCACCCCACCATTACCTTGCCCTCCAGCCCCAGGATAGCCTCCTATCTCTGTCTGGGGTGGCATTTGCTCCAGAGTGAAGGTGCCTCTGTATTCCTCCTCTCCTCTAGTGCTCCTGCCTGCCCTTCCTGCTCTGCGAAAACCTTGGACTTCAGGTTCCAAATCCTCTCCAGGCATTGAACTATCTGCTTTGCCTGAATATTGCCTATTAGGCTCATCTTGCTGGCTAGCAGTTCACCCTATTATGTTTGTCGGTTTTGTACTGGATATTTCATCTTGACCTTTGATTAATATGCACACCTTATTTATTACCTGCCTGCTAACCTACCACCTTACTCAAAAACTCTGACTCTGATATATCCTTTACTTTCTATATTCTAACAGACACAGACTAAATGCTACAGGCTTTTGGCAGGTGTGGGGTGCTAAAGTGCCAATACTGTCGCCCCTTCCCCCATCTGACTTTCAATGCAAAACACAGGTCTGTTCATTATCGTCATCCCTTGGATTTTGGCTCAGACTGCTGCCTCACTACTTCACAAAGAGACCTGGGGGAGAAAGTCTTGACAGCTGCATATCCAGTGCAGCAAACATCTTAAAATAGCACATCCCAATCAAGGGCAAATCACCCTACACTTGCCATGGATGTGGAGGCATCAAAATAAACAAGGTAATGAGAAAATATGTGATTTATATCTGTTCACAGAAAATAACAATTGCTTTTTCACGTAACGATTTTCACAAACACCCAAATCCTAGAACAGCTTCAATTTTTCTGCCTAGAGATAAGGATTAGATTGGAAACTGTCTACTAGGAATAAAGAGGTGACGATCATTGACATTTATTGGTAAAACCAAGCTTGATTTAAATCCATGGGCTCACCCCTCTTTGCCACTGGGCCTGGGGTCAGAATGCCTGCAGGAAACCATGTGAAGGTGCTGAATTGCCCCTGTTTATTCCGCCAGGTTCATCTCTCATCTTTCTACTGATGAAAAAAAATGTTGCCAAAGGGAGGGAGCAAAACACTAGAAGAAAGAGACCTGGATGCTGGAATGACTGACAAACTAGGATGAAGCCTGCTCGAGCTGGAGGAAGTCCCAAAGCCATTGATTTATTTTTCTCCCTTTGCCTGTCCCCTTTTCTGGCTTTTTATTGATGTGTGCAATAAATATAGAAAATTGTGTATACACTTGCAGCTTGATAAACCTTCATGTACTCAACACAGCCATAATCAGCACTCAGATTAAGAAACCAAACATGGCCAGCATCCTGGAGCCCCTGGAGCTCTTTTCTGGTCAGATCTCTTTCATGGGTAGTGAATCAGTACACCTAACGTATCTCAGATTGCTTATTTTGTAGTTAACTGAATGCAGAGTATGTACTTGTTTATATCTGGCTTTCTTCCTTCGATATATAACGTTTGTGAAATTCATGCATAGGTTGTGTGTAGATGTGAACTGTTCCTGCTCATTGCAGCTTGGTGCCTGTGGGTGAAAATACCACATATTTTCTGTTCCACAGTTGGTGGGTATCTCATTGTTTTACCTATAATAAAGCTGGAGTTCAGGAGACTGAGTGGGGTCTGCAGTTGCACAAAAGCATGGTACTTGCACAGGATGCCCAGCTGGACTCTTGCCCAGTGCTCGTGTGCCCCACCTGACTCCCCCACCTCTGATGGTGAGATCTGCATGCTCAGCTAGGCACACCTGTCATGCTCCTTGTGTGCAGAAGGGAAACCAGATCACATGTGCAGAAAGAGGCTAAGAAAAGCAAGTCTGTCATGATACTCTGTCCTTGGCAGATAAACTCCACATGACAAATCTGGATGTACATAAAGGTACATGACATCCAGAGCCAGGTGACATTTCATTCACTCTGAGTGCAACCAGTATTTCTGGACATATTCACTTGTGGGGATTTCTGCTACTTAAGAGCTACTAGAATAGATTTCCAGGGAGGGAGGGGGATGCTTTTCTGGAGAGTCATCTTGAGACTGATAATACACTACCTATCCCTACCATAGCAGGACAGGTCAAGCACTGGGGGCAGTAGTCAGTGCCATGCTGAGCAAGTGCGGACCTGCTGTGGTCCTTTCTGCAGCTCCATACAACATTTCTCCCCCATCCTCTCTGCTCTCCCCACCAGTTCCTGTCAATCACGTGCTGTCCCTAAGCAACCATTGATTCCCATGGCAGGTTTATAGTCTAGTTGAACCGGCTTCCCCTCTGGCCACAAGCACGATTTCTCCCTGTCCCTGTGACAGGGACCTCTAATCATTCTCTCTTTCTCTGTCTGCCCTGGTGTCAGCCACAAATCTGGGCAGGATCATTAAAGTGTCCACCTGTCGGGGAGCACCTTGTTAGAAGGATTCATTGGTGGCTGGGCCTCGCTGATGCCTCCACGTGGAGAGGTGGTTGGCCTTACACAGAAGCCTTTGACCCGAGCATGTTTAGTTTTTACCCTCAGGAAATTTGGGTGGCCAAGCTGACCAGAAGCCTGCCTGGGTTCTGAAAACTAGAGAGAAGGAGAGAGGGGAAGAAGGGAGAGGATATAGCAGTTTCCTTTTTCTGCCTTTCTACCTGCTTTCCTTCTTTACCTTCCCTTCCCAAGCCCAGCCTCCTTGACATCATTGAGGAAATATTCCTTTGAGTTACCAAAATATATTGCTACATACAGAATTCCTGTGTGATCTCATGGTGATTTTCCTGCACCCAGAAGACATTTTTCTCTGCTCCGGGATCTTAGATGTTCCTTGGGGCATGAGGATAAATAAGGTGGGATTCTTACCACGTCCTTCAGGCCACTGGAAACTCATTCACAGTGTAGCGTATTTTTCTTACCTCCTTGGGAAGTTTGTTGTAAGGATAAAGTAAAATGGTATTTCTGACAGTGATTTAAAATCTCCCTGTTTAGGAGAATAATTTCATTTATTCTGAGTACAAGAGACATAAAGGGACAAAAAGACTCCCTTAGTACCTGAAGAAATTGTTAGCTTTGCCATTCTCCTATTGATTTGCTTTGACAGCATGGGAGTCAGATCAGCAGAACAGAGAAGGGAACTAGAGTTAGCGTCGTGGGCAGAGATGCCAGCTGGAAGCCCCACAGGGCAGGAGACATTCTAGCTTGCTTTTTGTCCTCATCAGCTTCTGTCTCTTTCTGCTCATGGGTGAACCCCAGAGAAGCTCATGGAGGGTCCATTGGGAAGTAATTGTTAATTGATAAATAATAATGATTATAAACAGCTACAATCATGAAATGCTTATACTGGGTCTGGCATTATTCTAAATGCTTTTTGTTCATTATCTCATTTAACAACCCTTTGAGGTAAGAACATTATTTGTTTCACCAACAAGAAAGTGTACAGAAAATAAGAACACTGCTCCTGCTGTTGGGGCGAACTTTCTGAAACATTAATTAGCATTTATCTATCTCTTGCTCAAACCTTGGAATTGGTTCACATTGCCTTCAGTATAAAATCCTGAGAATCAGAATTCGAGTGTGAACGGTTTATCCTAGAACCTGTGCTATTAGGTTTCATAATACTGTATTTTCTAAAAGAGATTCCAGTGAAACATGAAATTTTCGTGGTGATTTGACTACTCTAAACCAAATCCAATAGGGAAAAACTGATTTCTAAATAAGCTCATTTTTGGCCTGATGCTTCCAGGTACGAAGGAAGGAGATTCTGGTTTCTGAGCTTCTTGCTTCTGACATCAGTCACTGACCTAGATGTGAAATGCCTCGGTCATGTTTGTCTCAGACCATTTATTCATGTATTCCTTTAATTCTTCTCATTATTGTTCCTGCTACAATTGCTCTGAAACACTCCAACTGTTTGCTCCAGAAAGTTATTATTATTTACTAAAATAGCTACAAAACAAGACAAGCAATGATCTCCCCCTTCCTCCTCTTACTGAGTGGTGCCATCCCCCCTCTGCCTGCCTATCACCCACCTCTCCCTTGAGAAGGCAGCCCCCTCATGGCATTTCTCAGGAGGGATGCTGGGCCTTTCCCTACCCATGCACCTTTAGTCAGAGTGTTCACCTAGGTCCCATGGCCGTTTCCAAGTGTGCTCTCCTTGACAGTGTAGTTTTTGTTGATTGTCTATGTTGCAAATTGCTATTTCCCCCACACCATACAATTGACATTACCTTTGTCAAAGCAAAAGTTTGTTTTTATTTGTCAAAACCAGTCGAAAATACTCAAGCTCACTATGATGTCTGAAGCACGTGACTGTGTCCTACTTTTGAAACTTTGACTCTCTTCCCCTTTATTCTATGAATCATTGGCCTCTCCATAATTTCCTGTTAGCCTGGAGGGCAGCTTCTCAGTGTCTTTTCTAGATGGCTCCCTACAGGGCTCTTCTGGTCCATTCTGCACTCCCCATGAATGTTCTTGTTGAAAACCATGATGTAGTCACCATTCAGATATCTTCTGAATCTGAATCTCAAAGCATTTAGTGGATTCCAGTAGCCTGCTGTGTATCTCCAATGGACATTGCATGAAACTCAAATGCAACATGTTTGAGATGGGTTTATCATGCCTCTTGGTTTCAACTCTACGCATATACCCTGTCTTCAACATATGTCCCAACCCTGTTTCTGTGCCTTACCTCCAGTTTCCTGTCTTCTCTTCTTTTCCTAGTCTCTCTTCTTTCCCCAAAACAGTAAGCTGGAGCTAGTTCTAGAATTCTTTTTTCTTGTTATTGCACACCAAGCCCTTCTGGCTGTGCTTCATCAATACCTCTCAAATCTGCCCCCTCCCTGCTACCCCACTATCACTGCCCAAGTCATACTCTCCTAGGGTCCTGCCTATGTTGCTACCATGGCTATGGCTCCTGGTATGCTGTTGGGGCAAATTTTTTCAAACATTGATCAGTTCCTCTCTACCTCTTGCTCAAAATCTTGGAACAGGTTCTCATTGCCCTCAATGTAAAATTTTGAGTATGGAGTACAGAGTCCTGCTGACTGTTCCAGCACTGTCTCCTGACAATCTTCCCCAGGTGTCATATGCCCCAGTGAGGGATCATGATCCCTTTGCCCTCTCCAGAATAGAAGATGCTTGCTAGCACTTCTCTTCCACTGCATATGTTACTCCCTCTTCATGAACTGTTATAATCCCACTCTGCATCCTTTTGTCTACCATTCTTCAAGATTTACATCATTTTGTTCTTGCTTGGAAATGGTCCCCCACTCCCTTTACCTTCCCCTAACTGAGTTAAAGGAAACACACCTGGGCTCTGGTCCTAATTTTTCTATATGGAATAGCTGCCATAGTCCAGAGACCGTGCTAAGTGCTGTGAAGGACAAAGCAAGAATATGATTATAGTGATCCTTTCAAAGAAATTACATTTCAGTAAGGTACATAGATAGGAAATAGGTATATCATGAGGCAAGATGAAATAAGTCTTAAGACATGTAGCACACACATAAGCCTTGCATTCTGGCTTTTCCTTGCTGTGAAACAAGCTACTCCAAAAAGACATAAAACAACCAAATTTTTATAACTCATAATTTTGTGGGTTAGAAATTCATGCAGGATTCAACTGGGTGATTCTTCTATTCCTTATGGTGCTGACTAAGGTTATTTAATGGTTATTGACTTCCAGAGTGGTCATTCTGGAGAGTCTAAGATGACTTTACTTATGTCTGGCACCTTCATAGAAATGGCTAGATATTATTATCCAAAATCTAGGATATCTTCATCTGAATCCAATATCATTATCTAACTCAGGTTCCAGATGAGGTCCCTGGATGTACTTTCTCAAGTAAAGTTTCTCAATCTAAAGACCCAAGTTCTAAGGAGATAAGCTTCCACTCCTCCTCACCCTGTGGACAGCAGTGGGGCAGATAGAGGATAACTGTAATTTACACTCCAATTCTAAGAAAGGAGAAGATAAAGATCACAACTATTCTAAAATCTAGTTAATCACATTCTGCTAATTCATTAACTAGGGCTCACTTTTGCTCCCTGGGAATGACTGTGACTCCTGGCTTTTATTTCTGCCCTCTGAATCATCCTTCTCTTTGTAAGAAATGGCCTGCAATTGTATCTGAATAGCTTTCTCAGTCTTCTTTCTGCCCACAGAAACTTATGCACCTGGAGGACTCTTCATTTGAAATAGTCTCTTTTCCTTTTATTCTAAGCTGATGGTGCATCTATCAATGCAATTCTATTAAAAACTTTGTGGACTTCTGTAATGTTATTTCATATAAATACCTTGCTGCCCATTAGCAAAAGACACATTCACAAATTTATTCAAGACAGAACTTTTCCTAGCATGGCCTGAGAGACAGTATTCTACAAGCAGACACCCTGGACACAGATAGGGGCATTTTTCTCTAGTTGAGAACAATTATAAGACGTGTCTCTAAATATTTCTGAAGTCTCAGAAAAAGATCTTATAGGTACATCAATGAGATGATGCTTACCTTGAGGCTATTGTTTGTTTTGCGAGTCTTTTGGCTCTACAGAGACTGGAAATGAGAAGCAGTTCTATTATAGAATCTCTCAAGTTCTGGATCCTTTGCACTTCCCTCTAGATTTTGCTTGAAGATGTTTTATTGTATTTTTCTTTATGTAGTTCTTATTATAAGCTGCTATGAGAAACCAGGTGGCACTTTTGACATTCTGCCTAGAAATTTCTTTAGCTAAATATACATTTATTAAACTTATGTTATTTGTTTCACAGTAATAAGGATCAATATTTCAAAGTTTTACCAGTTCATAACAAGGGTTTTCTTTGATTCTGCCTCCAATGAAATTTACTCCCTGTCCTTCCATCTTTCAATAGCTGGCTCCTTGAGGACTCCATAGTTTCTGTTTGCCATACATCCTAAATCAAATGTTCTGAAATTTTGTTACATCAGCACCCTACCTCAGGCATCAAACTTTAAATTCTACTCTGATGACCTATTGTGTATGTGTGTGTATGTGTATATATGCACATACACATATATCTTTACTATAAGACTTAGAGACTTAAAATAATAGCCATTTAAGTATATCTCATAGCTTAAGGGTAAAGAATTTAGGCAGAGTTCAGCTGGGTGATTCTTCTGCTCCCATGACACAGAATGAAGTTACTTTGTGATCTTAGCTAGTGGATGGGCAAGACTGAAGAGTGCTTTTATTCACACATCTTGGAACTTTTTTAGGGATAGCTGGAAAGTTGTAATCAGCTGGGATCATTGACTATGGAGCTTACACACAGGTTTTCCAGCCTGGCTATTTCAGAGTTGTCTCACTTTTTTTCTGTTTATATTTACCTAGAATAAGTGTTCTAAGAGATTCAGGTGGAAGCTGCAGACTGTCTTATGTCCTACCTTGGATGTCCTCAAGTACCACTTTAGCCACATTCTACTGCTCAAGCAAACCACTAAAGTTAGCATAGATTCAAGGAGAGAGAAATTATATTTTACCTCTCAAAGTGAGCCATAGAAAACGTTACTCCTGGCCTTTAATTTGACCACAGCATACATATGATACGAACTTAGTTTTCTATACTTCTTGCTCCAGAATCACAATTTTCTAGCTTTATTTCAAATCACATGCCCAACTAGCATGTGTGTACTATTTGTGTCCTGATGACGGCTATTTTATGTCAGGCATTGGGTAGATTAGGATAACGTATGCTACATCCTTAGCCCCAGCCCACACTGTATGCCCACCCTCCTGTGAGCTCAGGTCCAGCTCTCTGCATGATCGGCTTCCCCATCTATGCAGCTCAGCACAGCCACTATGAGGTATGGAGTAAGAACATTGAGATCTAAATCAGGCAACCTGTTTGATTCGCTTTGGGTCTGTAAACTAAAAATAAAATTCTAAGCCTTCAAGTGACTTAACAGACACCCTCTGAGCCAAGGAAAACCTGAAAAACTAAATTCCAGATTATAATGGGAAGGGAAGTTGGACCCACCTCACTATACCCCTTCCCTTTTGGAGTTTAAGCATTAAAATAGGAAATCACAAAACTGATAAAACAGACTCTGAAAATAAGATACCAAATACAAATTTGACTCTGGGATAGCATCACATGACAGATAGCAGGTCCTAGAGGAAGTAAAAATATTTTTAACCAAAATGTATTTTTTGACATATTTTGAAATAGACCTGCAAAGTCATTTTTTTGGTGGGGAAATATTTGTATCTGTAGAGAATATCTATTAAGATAGCCAGATCTTTCCCCTTCCAGGCCCTCCCAGATCCAGGAGAGGTTAACTGAGTCTGACACCTTTAAAATCTGCACAAAAGATACTGTATTTGCCATCTGTTCTCTCTAAAGGCTGCCACCTGTGAGACTTTATCTACATAATAGGAACCTTGGTCTCTATAACTCTTTTATCTGAATTCAGACATTCTTTTCTAATGATTTCAGGTCTTTGGACAATAGCTTAACTCTCTCAAACAATTGTCAACTAAAGGATCCCTAAAATAATCCTATGCCTTGTAAGCCCCTGTTTGAAGATGCCCTGCCTTTGCCAAATCGATGTATACCTTACATGTAATGATTTATGTCCTTGCCAGTAAACTTCTATCTCCCTAAAATGTATAAAACCAAGCTGTAACCCAACCACCTTGGGCACATGTTCTCAGGACCACTTGAGACTATACCTTGGGCCATGATCACTCACATTTGACACAGAATAAGCCTCTTTAAATAGTTTACAGAGTTTGACTTCTCATCAATGTCTACAAGGGAAGATTACCCAAAATAGAGCCAAGGTGTTCTAGAGTATCATAGGGTGAACCTGGGATAGCACTTGTAAAGCACTTTCATCAGGATTAAATTAGCAGGTATGAACCTTACATCAAGGTGAGAAGAAACTTAGTATTTTTTTTTTCTTTAAATCACTTGAATTTCTGCCATCAGTCCCATTCTAGTGGACTGACTGGAATTCCAACTTTGTTCATTTTTATGCTTCCTCTCAGTGGGGCAAAGTTCTCATGGGTGTGTTGTGCCATAGCCCCAGGGATGACCTTCCAGCTACTGGTCAGCAATTTGTGCTGGTCCCTGCAAAATGAGAAGATATTTCAGTCTATGTATCTGGGGTCTTTGGGGTAACTTTGTAGGGCTGAGAACACTGGGTATGTCTCTGCTCTTCACCTATCTCCTTTAGAAATCTTGTCAACCCCTGGGGTAAGACAAGGAAGCTTGAGTAGAGAGCTGTTCCTGTCACAATGCTCATGTCTCTCTTCTTAACCTTAGTCTTCTCAACCACTTGTTTTTTTCTTTACATATTCCCCTCTTTTTCCCTGACCTAGGTATTTAGCAACAGTTTTTTGATGGGTGGGATCTTTTGCAATGGGCAGGAATGGTGTTTAATGGCAGCCTACTTTTGATTTTTGCCTTGAGAAAAATATCAGCAATGGAATGATAAAACAGCCTGACTCTATCTGAATAGGCAGGTGGGGCAGGGAGGAAAAAAATTAGGAGCACAAACACAAATTACTATTTTAATATATTATTATGTATCATTGATAAATCACCAAGCAAGCCAAAGGTGTAGAAAGAAAACTCTCTGATCTTTAGACAGAATAGTCATATGATCACAGGTAAATTACATAACTCCTGTGAACCTGTATTTCCTCATGCATGTAACATGAGGATTTTGTCATCTACATCCCAAAGTGGTTGTGAGGATTTGATGAGACAGTTTTTGGAGTGGTAACTCAGTTTTCTTCAGCTCCATTAATTCTCCTGAACACACTGTCCCAGCATAAGTTAAATGTGAGCAGATCACCAAATCCTCTGTGTTTATTTGCATACACTTGATATCACTGGGAGCATAGTTAATCTCAATAGCTGCACAAAGAATGAGTTTCCTAGCTGGAAGCAGCAACTCTCTCTCATACCTCACAGTGGTGGACAGCACGAGCACTTTGCAGTGGTCTCTGGCTTCACATCACTGGGACAATGATCTTTGGCCAAGAAGACAATGTGATTAAAGAAGATCTGTCCTGAGTCTTGGAGGCATTACTTTTTAAAGCAGTAATGTAATTTTTAAAAATTGGTGGAATTGGCACTGCGGCCATACTTCTGAGTCTAGATACTTTCTCCCTCCTGACGCCCAGGTGTGCTCTGTGATTCTGCCTCTCTGGAGGGGGCACTGTGCTCATAGCGGGCATTGGTGGAGGCCCCTGAAATCCTCTTCTAGATCAGATTAGCTGAGAGTCTGAGCTGGTGCCAGAACAAATTGGAAAACCACCTGCTAACAACACTGTCTTCTCTAGCTTCTGTGATGATGTTGCTAAGCATTGCCTGGGGGAGACATGGGGAATTAATGCATATGCTTTCTCTATTGCTCAAAGGTAAATAAACAAATAGAAATGTATTCGGGGATGTTGACTTGGTGTGATACCACTTTGCTTAGTGCTCAGGTGGAATGATTACATTGTAAACTCAGTGCTTTAGAGCTGACTTCTAGAGTTAAACTCAGAGGACTTGAGAGCTGAGGAGAGTAGCGTTATCTATCTGATGCCAAGTTTTCAGATCTTGGAAGGGCCAAGCGAGAGGGCCAAGGAAGATGGAGGAGGATCTGAGCCAAAAGACTTGAGGCGCTCAGCATTATCTTTCTCCTTTGCTTCCTCTTTGTCCTTTCTCCTTGACCTCCTGTTCACCTGCTCTTCCTTCCCAGATGATAACACACAAGATGCGAGCAGGAAGAGGCTGCATCACTGTGAGATGCTCACCCAGGAGGAGCAAGACAAGTGTGATGAACTGAATATGTGGGAGACAAGGGTAGGAGGAGACTAAGAGTGGGGCACAGTCAGACTGTGAGCCGGCTGGGAATGGGCATTCATGGACACCACTGGGGACGGCACAGCCAGGTGCTACCTAGAGTTTGGAGTAAGGTGAGGGAAAGGAAATGGATAATAAGTCTGTGCACCTGGGGAGAGTCAGCGCTGTCTGGAAGATAGGATGAGCCTAGAGGTGGGACTGAGGACAAGTGCAGCTCTGAGTCCAACTAGTGGGCACTTTGGGCTCACGGTGGCCTGGAGAGTATGGCCAACCAACTGCACAGTCTGTTTGGAGCAGTGGGTTCAGGGGGTGCACATGCTAAAGGCTCCCCTGAGATAGGAACACGGAGGTCAGATATCATGCCAGATGGAAACTTACAAATCACCAGGCTCTTTCTGGGGCTAATGTCTCTTTAATAATGTGGTATTTTCAATATAAACCCTGGATGTATTCCAAACAGATGGGTTTTATTTTACACCTCAGCTCTGTGGAGTTGTGTGTGTGTGTGTAGCTATGGGAACATATGTCAAGTATATCTTTGTGAGGGAAGTGGTATAACATGGGTTCCACCCTTCTCTCTCCTTCTAAGCTTTGGCAATTTATTTGGGGTGGGGTCCTCCCATTGTCCTAAGCTCCCTGTCAGTCCTGAGCCTGGACAGCTCAGTGGTGAGGGAGGCCTCCTGCTCAGATCTGCCTCCTCCCTGTGGGGTAAAGGAGAGCACATGGAGTGAGTTTAAAACCCAGCAGAGCTGTGCTGTAGACTTCTTGCCCAAATTTTCTCTTCAGCAAACTTTGTTCAGGGTTAAGGGCTGGCGTGGGATTGTCTCCAAAGTTCCTTCCAATTCTGAGTCTGTGGTCAGATCATGCCAACTACTACACTGAGGAGCTACACCGTGTCCATGGGGGCTAATGGCTCAGGGACTGGGTACGCACAATCTTAGAAAGCCCACTTTAGGATCAAGTTGCAGTTTGACAGGTGGTAGAGATGTAGGAATTTCATTTGTGTTCACAAAAGGATGAGATTAGCAGAATGCCAAGAGAAAGGAGCCAGAAGATACCACCTGACTCAGCGAGGTCACCAGGTGTAATCTTACAGTTCCCTAGCCTTGGTCACTCAAAGGAGAAGAGAAGTTCCTCTCTCTCTCTCTCTCTCTCTCTCTCTCTCTCTCATCGCCTCCCCTACACGTTTGTGAACGCCAGTACCACATGACGTAGAGTCAGTTACAGCTGACACCTGTTGGGTCTGTTCTGCGCAGGCAATGCAGGAGCACCTGGAAAGGAATCAACCCCATTGTAGAGTCTGCAGGACCCCTGAAGGCTGAGCAAAGCTGCACTTTTAACTTAGCTGAGCATTAACAGGCACCAGAGGAACTGATATTGAATGTGTTTAGATGAAAAATTAGAAGCGATTTCTGTTTAGAAAAGGAAAAAGAAAATACCTCAGACACACCCAAAGTTCCTGCAGCTGTACATACCGTCAATGATGCACCTGCCCTGAGTTATCCCAAGTTAAATTCTTTTTAGAGCTGAATTTAAAAAAAAATAAAGGAAAGAAAAAACATAAACCCTGTCTCTTCTATCTGTGGGTGGATATTTACATGAAGAACAGATAAACAACCCCACTCTTCCTTTTCAGATGCAGATCTTATTAAAACTTACTTCAACAATGTTGTAGTTTTTGATGTTGTTGTTCAAGACCCAGGAAGGGTGGTGGAGATTTCTGCTTCTGGAGTTGCAGATCTTGTCTTTATCCCTCCTTGGCTCTTTCGTGACTGGCCAGGCAGTTAACACCCCCAATACTCAGTTTCCTCATCTGTAAAATGGAAAGAATTATTCCTTTCTTACAGCGTGATAGTCAGTGTTAGCAAACAAACATGCGACAAATGGCAGGTGCTCAGTAGTTGTGGCTGTAATGACAGTGATACTCCTGTTTGGTCAGACTCCTCCAAGGAGAGGCTGGGCAAAGTCTACTTCCTTGTGCTCCCTGGGCAGTGAGTGACTCTTGCAAGTTGAGATGGGACTTCAGTGGAGAGCTAGACCTCTCTGGAAATCAGTGTGCTCCCTCATCACAACAAAAGATGTTAAAATATGTCCAGTGTGGACATCAACTACAACACACTGGGGCTTGCTGTGGGTCTGCTGGAGCCCAGGAGAGCAGCCACCCAGATTCCTCCCCTGGGGCACATGTTCTGGCCTGTCAGTCACATCTCCCAGCTCTCGCAGCAGAAGTGGAGGCAGGCCCATCACTCCTCCAGGAGTAAATGGAAAACAGCAAATCCCAAGTCCTGCCTCCCAGGGCCCTCAGCACCCACTATTTCATGGCTTGTTTTGTCCACAGGCTTTGTGGTTTACCCAGAGCTAATTCTTGATCCTCTCCTGTCTTCTAGACATTATTGAATATAATCCTTTTCATAGTCAAATAATGCAAAGCTCAGTGAGGCAGGTCTGGGAAAAAGCAGACTTGCTCCTTCCAAAGGCCTGTTTAAATGATGGGGCCTTCTGTCCTCCTGGAGTCTCCAAACCTCAATTCCTTTCCTCCCTGGCATGCAAATGACTGAGGGGTGGCTTCAAGTGAAAGGCATGTGTCTTGTCCCTCCTTCCATGGTGGCCAGGACAGCAAGGGTGAAGTATCTGTGCTTGAAACCAGCCCTGGGCCGGCCATGGGCTCCAGTTAGCGGCAGAGTTCAGCCTAGAGGGGCTCAGCCTCCTCAGCACAGCTATATCCACTCCAGGCTCTTCTGCAGAGACACATTAGACTCTATTCCCTTATTTGTCTCTGGGTCCTAGTAACCACTTGTTACAGCCCCAGATGTGGCTGTGGGACCAATGCTGAAGAAATCCTGGGGACAGGAATATCTAGTCTCACTGCTCTGCCCTGATGTCTGGGTTGCCCCTGGAATTACTGGGTTAGAAAGAAATAGAAATCACCTGAGATCAGTGTGGTGCCACACCAGGACCATTTGGAAGTGTAAGGAGAATGGGTGTCTGGGTAAGACTTTGGAGTGTAGGAGACAGGAAGGGGAATAAAGTCTTTTCTTGCTTCCTGCTGAGACATGGTCTTGAGATGCCATTTGTATGGTTTGTCAGGAAGGGTCCCCAGGGCACACTCTTAGTCAAACTAGGACCATTGCTCAATGACACACATGTACTTGGCTTTGTCAGTTTCACCTCCCTTATCCTTGGGATTGCAATCCCTAGTAAAGCAATGGCACTTAAACCTCTGCCTCAGGTTCTGCTTTTTGGGAAATATGAGCTTTTACGTTATCTTAATTCAAATGAGTCAGTCTCCTGCAAACTATTCCAGATCACAGTTCCCAATATACTCTTAGGCCTCTCCAATGTCCCCTGACAGACATGAAGGGTCAATGGCATCAACAGCCCTAGGTCACCTTAGGTGACCAGATGCTCACTGAGCTGTCTTTGTAGGCAGAAACCAGAGGCTCCAGGGATTCCATACACTGGGCTCTCCCATCATTCCTCCTGGAATGTCTCTTCTCCATTTCAGGATATTTTTCTTTGGTTCTCATTCCACAGTTGCCTCCTAGCTAAACAATTCTGTCCCTCCAGATCGGTGTTCCATGGTAATCTCCCACATGCCTGGCTGTGTGTCACTTTTCATGTCACCTGTGCAGCCTAGCTGAACCCCAAGGCCTGTCATTTCTGCCCTCTGTCCTTCTCTCTCTCTCCACTGCCATCCTCCTAGTCCAAGCCACCATCACCTGTTCCGGATGCAACTGCTTCCAGAGTCATCCTCTTCTGTTAACTTTTGCTTCCTCCAGAGCATCACTTTCAGAATTCACTTAAAGTGGTCTTACCTCTGCAGTTTGAAGCCCCTTAGAGACGTTTCATCACTCTAGAATCAACCCAACATTATTACAGTCCCCTGGATGACCTGCCCTGTTGGCCTCTCTCACCACATCTCCTGCCACAACCTCCTTCTCTCTAGCATGCCAGCCAAACTACATTCCTGTTGGTTAACTGAATTGTATCTTCACGGTTTCTTTGATAGTTTTGATTAGACATTAACATGTGGTCATTGATTCATTAAATGTTCTTTTTGCTCAGCAGACTATTGGCTACACAGAAGCAGATATAATTTTATTTGTCACCTGTCACATCGTAGGAACACAATAAATAATTTATTGATGATGAATTGACAGGCCTGGGGGTCAAAACACTCTCTCAGTCAATGTGACACTAGACATATTTCCTAATGATCCCATAGAGCAGCCATGGGGACTAAATAAACAAAACTGGAAAATCACCGGAGGAGCCCAGTAAATGACAGTTCATAGCTTAACTCAGGAAACTTAGAAACCAATTGAGAATGTTTCAGTTTGGGTCTGAAGGCAGGGAAAAGCCAATGTCCCAATCTGAAGGCTGTCAAGCAGGAATAATTTCCCTTTTTTCAGGGGAGGTTCAGCCTTTGTGTTTGTCAGGTTTTCAACCGATTGCATGAGTCTCAGTCACATTGAGCATTCAAACTGCTTTACTCAGTCTACTGCTTCAAAGGTTAATCTCATCCAGAAACACCCTCACAGAAATACCCAGAGCAATGTTCGACCAAATGTTTGGACACCCTGTGGGTCTGTCAGGTTAACACATGAAAGCAAGCACCCCTGTCCTGGATCTGAGAGAAGTCTGAATGTGTCCAAGGGGCCTGGGGGAGGCTGATGACTTCCAGGAGTGGGGATTGACAAGTTGGAAGGCTTTTCTCTATGGGAAATTATGGTATCAGGCCAGAGCCGTGGGTTCTGCAAGCAGCCAGACCCAATAGGCTGTTTCCACACAGTAGAGCAGGGGAGGCTCCAGCTCTAGGGTCACACTGCCCGGGTACAGATCTATTTCTATCACTTACTGCCCATGAGACCTTGGGGAGGTAGCGCACCTTGAACAACCTTGCTTCCCCTCATCTGTAAAAATGTGGGTAACGATAACTGGCAGGAGCACTGTGGGGACTAACAAGCTGAGACCCACAGATCCCTCCATGCACCGCAGTGGGCTAACACTGTGGGTTATCACAGTGGTAGGTCTGGGGTGCCATGGCCGTGGCCTCCTGAAGGTTCACTGAGAAATCACTGGCTCAAAGTTGATGGGTTAATAGGAGAAAAGGCATACTAGTATTTGTATTTAACATGTATACATGGAAGTCTTCAAAATTAAGACCCAAATTCCCAATGCGTTATCGAAACTTGAACACCATTTTGAGTTTACAGAGATAATGGGAGCTTAGATTCTGATAAAACAGGTTATGAGATGGGGACACAGAGGAATTCTATCAAGGGTCAATAACTGATTGAATGGAAGAGGGGAACAGATATTGAGTTGTAAATAGTTGTCTCTGGAAGTTGAATGAATCTGAGAGAAAGGCATAAAATGGTTGAGCCAGGTCTGATGGAGGGGGTTGTGGTCAGAGAGACCTTGAGGCAAAACACCATATTTGGGGTACTGGCTTCTGAGCTTCAACACAGGAGATATAGGTCAGTGTTACCCAGCTGTGTCCTCACTTCAGCTGAATTGGTACTTGGGGGACAGTGTGAATGAATTAGCCTATCTTGGGGGCTGCAGGAATAGTCCAAGACCAGGGCTATCACAACAGGGGGGGCTTCTGAGTTAGGAAATGTCCAGGACAACTTTTCATGAGACCTTGTTGTCTTCACAAGTGGGGGAGACCTATCGCACTCCAGTGATGCTCACATAATCCCTCTATAACATATTTAATTTAACTCTGATGACCATTCTGTATACTAACTAGCAGACAGGGATATCCCAGTGCAGGAAACTGAGGCTTAGAGAGATAACATGATTTGCAGTGATTCATGGGGCAGCAGGGGATGTGGCCAGTAGAAGACAAGGCTATGATGAGAACTCCTGTCTTCTGGCACTCTCCCCTGCACATGCCCTGCACACGTAGTCAGCTGCCTAGCCTGGGGAAACCAAAGGCAGCTGTCACAGTCCACTAACTCACTGCGGATCCCTGGATCCCAAGGACCATGGGGAAACATTGTCTCACAGCAGCTTCAGGAGACTTCCTACTTATCATGTGACTGTCTTAAAGCAAGTGTCATCAAGTGCTGGGTGGCTTGGATCACCGGCACAGCAAGACCCTACCTCCAGATTTGGAGGAGAAGGGAAAACTCAGGTGCAGAGGACTGGAGAGCAGTTGAGAGGGCTATGCACAGTGGAACAGTCACCTCCTGTCATCCCCCAGCAACTGCACGAGAGAGACCACACTCCATCACAGAGTTGGTACCAAGCCAGTTGGAGATGAGAAGCAGATATCAGTGAGCAGGAGGAGGTAAGGCCTGACCTGTGTTCAGTGAAGCCCAGAACAGGCCAGGTAGATGCAAAACATACAAGAACCTCCCACAGGGAGGGAGGAGGGAGGAAAGTGAGCTTCACCCAAGCCAAATGATGTCCCTAAGTCTCTCTCTGGAGTTTAGGCTAAAAGGTTTTCACAGAACCAGTCAGTAATGATTTCCTAGGTCTCTCATTCCGGAGCAGCAATAAATTAGAGGCCTCTAATATCTGAAGGTGCAGATCCCATTAAAATGATGAATGACCTCTCCTACTGTTGGGAACTTATAGGCAGATGGAAGAGGCAGGGGTGTCTGTCTCAGTAGAGGCAAAGCTCCAGGCTAGAATGTGTGCTGGGACTGGAATTCACTAAGGGGTGGACTTCAGGAAGTCGGAGGCACAGGGAAGGTGCAACTGAAGCCAAGACTCTGCAATAGGATGATGCCTTTGGTTTTGGAGAGGGCTGCTCTGTCAGCAGCTGGACATCACTGCCTAGGGGTCTTGATTCTGCCTCATGTATTTGTCTTGATCCTGAATAATCCACTCCCCTCTCTGAGCCCTGGTGTGTGTGTTTTGACCATGCCTTCCTTCAGAGGTGGCCACAGGTCGGTTGATCCTTGGAACGTGGTCCTTGGTAAGAACTCTCATGGCAAACAAAGAATCCTTCCCCTTGAAATTCCCCCTTTACCCACCAGCAGGACTTGTGGTCCTTCTCCACACTGGTTGTACAAATTCAGTGTTTCAAGTGATAAGGCACAGAAAGCTCCTGGATTCCCACACCCATGACCCTTCAACCAGCCCATATGTATTTTGGTCTCATGAGGGTCAGGTGACTTTATTGTATCATAATTAACATTTGTTCCTCTTTACTTGATAGGCATTTTATCATGTGCTGAAGGGCCAATTAACCGGTATTCAGATGCAACCTTGGAGCCTAAGACTGGAGGAAGTGAGGATGTAGCCAAAATGCCCTAGTGTGGGAGTGTATTTAGCCCAGCCTTCCTGGGCAAGGCACTAGGTCTCATCAGGGAGCACCTGTGAACACAGAAAGGCTGGTGGTAAGAACTGAGGGCCAGGACCTGAGGGAGGTCTTTGTGGACTCCCAGAGCCTCTTCATCTTACTTCCTGTCCCCTTGATGCTTTCACAGCCACATTTATGATGTCCTAGATGCTGGGGGACCTTTGATTTTTCAGGGCCTGAATTTCTGTGCTGCACCCATTTTTTCTCTCCCTTCATTCTTTCTCCCTGCAGTAAAGTGTATTTCGTATATATTCCATTCCATCAGAATACTGCTTTCAGCTTGCTGTCCAATGGTGGAAAAATGAATGGATTACTTCACAAGGTAGCTTGAAAAGGCCCTGGTGGCTTCTGGGTTTTCGGGCCTTGAGGGTAACAGATACTTTAGGAGGGAAAGTATGAAATCAAAATTGGAGTCTAACAAGGAATTTCAGACATTATGGCAGATTGACAAGTATAACATTTGAGGGAAAAAAAATCTTTCCTGGCTTTATCTATCTATAGCACAGAAGTGTACCCATCAGCCTTAACTGCCTGGTGCCCTCTCCTGAGAGCTGCTTAGGAGCCTTCTTCTCTCTGGGAGAAGACTGAGCTACTTACTACTTATCAGCAGCTTCTTAAGTCATTCTTTTTTTTTTAAGCAGGATTTGAGAGGACACAAAAGCTCCCACAGTGGGAGGGGACCCAAAGGGGTTGCCCTTAAGTCATTTTAAGGTCAGGTTTCCTGGGTCAGTATGCATATCTATAAGGCTTTTATATCTGCATACTAAAGGCTCATTATTTGTAAAGATAATAAAGTTTGTAGAACTTTTAACAGGAGTTTTAAAAATTCGAAAATAAGGCAACTGTTATCATTTAGAGCCCCCTTGTCCTTGAGCTCCTGGCTGAACTGTCTTCTGTGATGTCTGACTTCATCATCTTTTTGATTTGTACACAGCTTTTCACTAGACAACATCTCCTGCCCTACCAGCCTCCATTCTCAGCTCCAGCTGTTCCTCTCCTTGCTGGGTTTCATCCTGTTCCAGGAAGGGAACTGGTCTTTCTTTAGGCTTGAGCCCACATCTATGTGCTTCAGAGAACTAGTACCCAGCGGTCCAGAACCTTCGGTCAAAAGTTCACTGTGTTCTATCATGTCCTGCTAAACTGTTCAACTCAAGTGCTAGACCAGGCAAAAGACATGAATGAGGGGAGCCAGGACAAAGAAAAGGAATGCCTTCTCTTGCAATGAATGAAACATATTTATTCCTTTATTTATTAATTATTGATGATGTGCCTACTATGGGGAAAGTACCATGTGGTGCTGTGGATACCATGGAACCAAGAAAGCACAGGCTTTGCCCCTACAGAACTTGGCATGTGGTTTGACAAAGAAATAACCTCTGTTTATGTTGGGGCTCAGAAGACAATAACCTGCAATTAGGCATTTAGACTCACTGAGTACTTTGAACTAGAGGTTTCAGAAGCAAGGTCTCTCCAACAGCCCCCTGGCTTTCTGTTTCTATTTTCCCTGAAGTGAATCTCAGAAATCAGAATTCTTCTTCCCCAGGGGAGGTCATAGAAACCAGAACTCTTCTCCACACAAGCCATAAAGCACAGTGAGAAAGAAAAGAAAGTTTTATAAGAAAAATGAAAGCCCTACTTAAATTATCAAGCCCAGAGGAGGCATTGAAATAAGAGGACAGTCACATCCCCTCCAAAGCTAAGTAATCGTTTTGAAGCTAGCTGCTATATGGACTGTAAACTGAATTTCACAATCAATAGCAATAAATTAGCCTAACAATGCCATAAAAGGACACCATAACTCACAGCATGTAGTTCAACAAGTATAGCCAAATATTAATAAAAGTTATTCCTGTAAACCAATGAGAATTTTGCTACCAAAATGCAGAGGTTTGGTCTAGGTCCCATTGCTTGCTACACAGAAAGCCAATTACTGAGAAAACGAGTGTTGCCAGAGAAGAATATTTTATTATATTCAGATTGATGTTAGCGAGGAGAATAAGAGATAAGCCTCAAATTTATCAGCCCAGAAAACTAATATTGGGGGTTTATATAATAGGTAAGAAATGTAACTGTGTGTGACAAACAGGAATTAGGAAGGAGTGAGGAAGTAATTATGACAGATCTCTCATTTCATTGTCTGGATGCAGTGATCTGGTGAGTTTCAGTTCCTTGCCTGAGAGTTGGTTTCCTGAGGAAAGAACTAAATTAAGGTAAATGTAAGTTTCAAGTTTTAAGACCAGGACAATTAATTTCTATGTTTATTCAAAACATCATAAACATTAGTTCTATGGGACAATTGGGCCAGTTTCTGTTACCTTGTTCTATTTATCAGTTCCTCAGCCATGGGGAATCTGGTTGTCAGTTTGTCTGGTGACCCTGGCATAAATTTTCTATTTGTAGTAGCCTTGAGGCTAGTGATCCAAGCTCAGACAGACCCACAACCTAGCTTGGTCCAACCTTGAGGCCCAACCCAATTCTTTCTTACTCTCATTTTAGCTATTATAGATAACAATAACCAAGAGACAAAATATTTTGCTTTGCTTATTACTGTGCATCTCCTTATGCATCTAATGAATCAACTCTTCAGGAGTTTAATCCACCTTGAAATTTCATTGGTAACTTTTACCTATAATAAATAAATGCAACATAACTGCAACTCCATGCTATGAGTGACTGAATGGCCACCCGGGAGTCAAAGGCTAATCTAGTAACAGGCATACTGTAGTTTTCTTCTGTAACATAATGTTTCCCTTTCCATTCCTCTATATCTAACAAAGACTAATCTTAGTATGAGCAATTCTTTTGTAAGGTAAGTTTTAGTTTTATTGTATATAGATATTTTTACAAAATGCAGCAAGAATTATCCACAACAGTTCTTTTAAACTGGCTTCACTGAAATTTTTTAATAAGAAATCTCAGATTCAACTTTTAAAGGCCTCGCAAGCCCAGCCAAGAATTTATCTGTGTCTGAAGGTATCTGTATAAATTGGGTGAATTCCTCTCTTCTAGAGGTCCCCAAATAACTTGAGGTTCCTGGGCCTGTCAGAAAATGACATTCTTTACTTACCACAGGTGAGGAACCCTGTAAAGGAAATGCATAAACAAGATATGAGGTCAGTCTTTCCAAGGGGATTTTATTGGTTCTGTAAAATCAATGTCAACTCCTCAAGGTAGTCTGCTTATATCTGAAAATATGCCATTGTAATCAAAGCCTTGGTAAAATAACCAGTGCCTCCAATTTTGTACTATTATAAAAGAAAACATTCCTTTTGAACTTATGACAGTAACTATATTGGCATACATTAAAAATACCCACAATTAGTTTCTGAATTCTGGATAAATCAGGTAGAGAGAAAAAAATATGCTTTGAATTTTGTTTATAAGACTATATTTGATTGTTAAAAGCTATAAAAAAGGCTTCTTGACTATGAAAAAAGAGCATGCTTCCAAAAAACAGTCATAAAAATAAGCATGCTTCCAAAAAAAGTCATAAAAAATTATTTCAGCCCTCTATTTTAGTCCATGCTATTAACTCCGGTCCTGCTTGATACTGGGCCAGCAGTCCTCATGAACACATCTGCTCTCCACCAAGAAACCTGAAAGTTTCCTATCTAGTCCCATAACACAGTCTCAAAGGTATCAAAAATATGCACTCAAAAGTCCTTTTCATAAAATGCCCTAAAGAAGCAAATTTTGGACAATAGCTGATTATAAACTACTTTTTGGGAAGAATCAAAGTAAAACAGTAATTGTAGATAATAAACATCTAAGATATCCATGGTTAAAAACACAATTGACAAGAAAAATTTGTTATTTTATGGCATACTAAAATTTTTTATAATAATCATAATTATTGCTAATAACATATATTAAAGCATGTCAGAATTTTAGAAGTCTCACACAAATTTGGAATATATATTAATAACACATTCATAGAAACATAACCCCCAAAAAGTTAAACTGCATTTTTATATTTGACAATGCTTCCTGTATAATTTTAACATACTAAATAAACCTAATACATCTCTATTGAATTTCTTGGGACCTAATATAAAAAAAAAAAAGTTTAAGATTAAAAAGACTAAAATTTAGAACTTGGAATTTTGATTTTGGAAAGTTTTCAAATATCAAAGATTTAAAACATTTGACATCACAAAATAGAATCATAAGACATTAAAAAAATAATAATTAATTTAGCCAAACTGCTAATTCAAAGATTTCCAAAAAAGAAAAAAAAAAAAAAAGAAAAATCTATACTCCTTTACAAAGAGGAAACTCAGTTTCCCAAACAATAAGACCTAATAATGGTAGCATGGGACCAACTAAATATTTCTCTCTCTGTTACCTCTCCTTTTTCTTTCTGCAGTTTACTCAAGTCAATGAAAATCTTTTATTATCTCTTATTAATATTACCCCCAAATTTTGTTCAAAAGAGAATACCAAATTTTGCCTTTGTATAGTCTATTATTAATGTTAAACTAATTTTAATAAAACCTTATAAACAAGTCTAATTTTAATCAATTTGACCATAAGGTAAGGTTTCTACTAGTCTTTTATAATCTTTTACAATTTTCTGTTAAAGAGCAGATCAGTGCTCCAAGAAAACCCTCTTTTTTTGACACAGAGGCCCAGATGCTAGACATGGGCATCAGTTTGCCTTGAATTTAATGTTTAATTTATTGATAAATTTATCCCTTAAAATTGGCCCTTACAATCACATGTGTCTGCCTCTTCTATGACAGTTCCTGGGTCTAAAGAAATGGAATTATTTTAATTTCTGGCCTTGTGTCTCATGAAAGCAGTTCATTTTTTATTATCACCTTTTCCCCAAGTCTGAAGATAAGACTTTGACAGGGGTTGGTGACTTTTTCTGACCTAAGAGTCAAAGCCCTGTAACTCAAAAGCATGAGGATTATTTAATAGGATATTTATCAAAGATATTGAACAGTTCAAAAAATTTGATCAAAACAGAATCCCAGGTTATTGTAAAGTAATAGTTATTGATTTAACTGAAGTGTTAATCAGAAAACTTTAAAAACAATACAGAAAGTTGCATCACTATAAAAAATTCAACTCTTTTGAATCTCAATTTTCCTAAGCAATCAAAAACCTAATGATGATAATAGGTATTATCTCAATAAAATGTAAAATCTATTTCTTAGCCCATTCACCAATAGGCAAAGGAGGACCTTCTGCAGTGTGATTGCCTCATGTTATGTGAAGCTCATTTAGATGACCTGGGAGTCAAACTGATGAAAAGATACTTGAATTAATCAGAACAGGAAGAATGAGCCCAGGGTTGTGATGAACATTGTATTATAGAGGAAACGTGAAAAACAACCTCATACCTTGAGCAGGGTACCTGACTTAGTGGCAACATGGAAAGTTTTCTGGTGACATGGAATAATCCAGATCTATCAAGAAAAGCCAAGAGTACAGAATCAAGTTATATTAGAGGAAAACATTGCTTTTGTAAACTTTGAAGGTAAACATTTCAGCATAAGGTCATAAAAGCAGTTAGAACCAGAGGAAAAAAGTTTCAGGAGCTGACAAAAAAAGTTGAAGGAGAAGGTCATCACCACCAACCTTTACAAGAGGAGAAAAGCTGAAATCAGCAAGGAACAACAAAGTTGTACTTCTGAGATAAGAATCGGATAAGTTTTAAAAACAAAAAGATTATAGAATCAAAATCAAAACCTCTTGTACAGATACTTTCTCTTACAAAATTATTCTCTTTTCCTTATACCCTTCCTTACCAAAAATTCGTCTTTATATCCATATATTTTTAATAACTGTCTCCCATACTTACAAGTTCCTTTCTACTTTGTTTCACAGATAACTTTTTCTAGCTTCATAATTTGAATCAACCTTTAGATAGCTTCTGTATTAGACAAAATTCTTCTTTTTTTCAATAGGAATATATCTTCTTTGGCACATTTTAAACACCAATTTATATTTTAACTAGAATTCTTATTCCTAGTAACCTTAAATTTTAGTGAAAATCAAGAAAGAAAAAATTCTGAACTGTGTATTAGCCTTTTATAGAGGAAAACATTGCTCAATGTTTAAAAACATGTTTCCCCATATCATAATCCTTTCTTAATTGAAAATTACCCAGACATCTAATGAGCATCCAAAATAATTTCAAGATTTTGAATTATGCAAAGTTTACCTACAAACATTTATCCTGTTTGCATTTTATATATTTTCAGCAATTTATCTAGATTACTTATGAGAATGAGATATTAGAGAAAACTAGTTATCATTTACTTGTTAACTATTTTTATAACCTGTGAATATCAGACATTCACCTAAGAACCTTCAAGTTAAATACATGGGTATTTTCTCCAGTAACTAAGAAGATTCAGCTGTTTTCATTAAACCAATGACATTAAATTCGTCTTATTTATCAAATATCCCACAAACAAAATCATTTTTTTCTGGGTTTATAGTTTTACAATTTTTTGTGCCAAACCCTAACACCAAAACTACCTAGCAGAGGCAAATATAAAACTCAGACAAAAATGTATGCTGACACTTCCAAAGATATTTCTATTTTTATTTCCCAATAATCTTAAAGATAACTTATTTATTAAAGTTTTTCTTAAGTCATATGAACTTGAACAATGCTTGAGTTTATTTACTTTATTTGTGAGTGCTCTTTTATTTATAAGCCAACTTGGTACCCTAGACACAACATATAACAGGATAAATGTACACACAGATAAACATGTCTAAACATGCATACACACATAAAGATCCAGTAGATTTTACCTTGGAACTCTAACCATACGATAGTAATGCAAACTCACTGGTTTATGAACATGTTAACATGGCCAAAGTTTGTCTGCTCTGATAGTCTGTGAACCCAAATTTTGGGTGCAGCAGTTTCCATGGCAGTTTCATTTTTAAATACTGCTTTTATCCTATTTTTGGTAGTTTCAGCATTTACATTTTAGCTATAACTGACTGAACTGTATAAGAAAAACAAAATCTCCAGGTAGTCTTGAGTTAGTAATACCACAAACAGTAAGTCTTATCTCAATATCAGTAGCTTAATAACAGCAGCTTGAAAGCCTGGATACAAGGACCTCCATTTTGCTTCCCATTCAATGCAAAATGAATCCAATTTTAAAGCAGCACTACACCTCAAAAACCCATGAAGAGATCAAACCTTCCCAGACTCCCAAGAATGCTGGCACTAAACAGTATTACAAAATTATATCATTTTCCTTTGTGCCATTGGCTCATAAGTATATTTAGACTAATTTAGAAGAATACACCCAAATGAGTTGCATTTTGGAATCAAATTCTGATTTCCCATGACTATCTACACACACACACACACACACACACACACAAATTATCAAAATACAATCTAACTACAATCTAACTACAGAAGTGATTAACAAGCACCAAGAGTGTCCAAACTGAAACAGTTGGTGTGCTTCCTCTCATCAGCTGGGTTTTTTCAACCTGCAAACAGAAATACTTTCAGTATTCCTTAAATTGAGAGGAGTAATTTCCACCATCTGGGCTCACAAAAGACAAAGACACTTTTGGACACAGACTCACACACAAACACACACACACACACACACACACACACACACACACACACAATTACTAACAGTCCCAAGACTATTGAAACTGAAAGAGTTGGGGTGCTTTCTCTCTCTGTCAGTAGGGCTTGTTTGTATAAATGAAAAGTCCTTCAAAACTCCCCAGATTGAGAGAAGCCATTTCCACTGTCTGATACCTACAAAAGACACTCATCCATCTAGATATAGATGTCAAATTTCAAAGGTTGTTCTTCTTAGGGAACCAGGAATGTGGTTGGGGATAGCAGTGGTGGAGCCAAAAAGAAGATCAAAACACACTTTCAGGAAAAAGAAAAGAAAAGAAAAGAAAAAAATTGAGCAACAGCTTAGGAAGGCTTCTGAAACTCTTCCAGTCCACACTTTCAGAGCCATAGACTTACATTCCTGATTGAGAAACCAAAATCTGTTACTGAAACACCAGGGCTTCTGTCTAGGTTCCATTTCTTGTCACACAGAAAGCCAATCACTGAGACTAACATTGCCAGGGAAGAAGGCTTTACTATATTATGGGTGACATTAGCTGGGAAAGTAGGGATCAGTCTCAAATCTGTCTCCCTACTAGCTAAAACCTGGGATTTATATAACAGAGAAAGACTGTAACTATATTCAGAGAAACAGGAATTAGGGAGGGCTAAGGAAGCAATCATGACAGATAAGAGGTCTGGTGTCTCATTGTTTGGGTGCAGTGAACTGATAGTTTCAGTCCCTTGCCCGAGGGCTGGTTTCCTGAGGAAGTAATTTGCATAAGACAAATATAAGATTCAAGTTTTAAAACAAGGAGAATCAATTTTTATATTTATTCAGAAAACTGAAAACATCAGTTTTATGAGACAATTGAGCTGGTTTCAATTTCTGATAAACAATTTTTTTAATGACCCCCTCTCCTAATTAGTCATTTTTTTCTTTAAAAATTGAGACTCTCCTGTCCTCTGAAGCACTTCCCAGTGTGTCCTGAGCTGCAGTCCTCAACCTTGACCCAGATAAACTCTCTATATTAAATTTTCTTCAATTTTCTTCTTTAGGTAGACACTAGAAGGGTTACTGTCTTCCTTCTTCCTTCTTTCTTGAAAACTCTCATTTCAGAGAGGATCCTGCTCCATACCTGAGAGGCAGAAATGCTACAAAAAGAAGCCAAGAATATTTGAAAAGACAGGTCTTTCTAGGTTTTCCCCTGCCCCTTAGTCTATTATCATTAGGTCATACCTCTTTTTCTGCACACTGTTCTTTCTTCATTGAACCTAAGCATACAAATAAATAGTTTTCCTTGGGCCTTTAGGTCTTCCTTTCTGAAGGCCTCTGTGTCACATAAAACTTTGATTAAATAAATTTGTTATTTTTTTTGTTAACCTGTCTTTTATTATAGGAGTGTGACGACCACAATCCTTATGATAGACAAGGAAAGGATTTGAATAGGTCCATGACATAATTTTCCTTTGTAAATTTTCTCATGTGAGCTAGATCAGCATGAGAGAGATGCTTGAATGCATTTGACATGTCTTGGCAGTGTGTCAGTAACAACCCGCTCAGGCCCCTGTGGAAGCTCGACAGCAACTTAATGCACCATCACACTCTTCTTGTAGATCCTTGGAAGGAAACTGACAAGGGTCATGCGCTATAGGGCATAAGAGATTATAGGCTCTGAAGTTTGTAAGGGCATCTTAAGTGATTTTCAAGGACATCTCTATACTTCAGGAAGCTCTGCAACCATCATCTTACACAGGGAAAGCAATTCTGGTCAGTTACAAAATTAAAAAAACCTCTACTTTCCAGAATATAATTGAATCTCCCCCTGCACATGTTATGGTGTCAGACTCCAGAAAACCCAAAGTCTTCCTGGCACATTCAACCTGGGAATCAAAAATAAAGTGGTTTCTACTTACTTGTGCCATGAACTATAGGTATGAAAACTCATTTACTTTAGGATAAAAGTGTTTTCTTACAAATGCCTCTTGAGTGACTTAACATCAATGCAGAAAGTCTGTCCAACAGACAGTGAAGAGAAACAACCCAGCTCTGTCTTGGAATATAAGCTCATCTTACTGTCTCATATTCTGATTTCACACAGAAAATCAAGCATCTTCCCAAAACACCACACAGAATGTGAAAGCAGGAACTAAATCTTTCTGTAAAGAGATGGGGTGCTTTTATTAAAAAGCAACTGTACATTTTTTATTTTTGCTTCTTTGTTTTATAACAACTCTCTAGATGCTGATACCCTTTCTCTCCCTAATGTTTTATGTGGCCCCGCTTTCCTCTGTTCCCTCAGACATAGCCGAGTTGGCTGCCTCTGTTCCTGAGAAGCCTGCGGCTGAGCGACGGCTTGATATTAGATATTTATCATCTCAGGATGTCTTCCCTCAGACCGCTGGCTCTCCACCCCCAGACTTCTTTATCTTATTTTGCTAAACAAGATGAGTTTCTGTCATTCCTAAAAGTAATTGACTTGTTTTTTAATATATTTCAAGGCCCAGGTTAAGAACTGGACAATGCAATGCATTTATTATTCTCTCTCTCTCTTCTGTTTATTCTAGTGTGAAATTGTTTTCCAGGTAGTGATTAATTCTGCCAAAGCTTCCTGGCCTTGCCAGGTAATTTGCTGTATTTGAGAAGGAGATGCTAACTGCATGGGCCTGCTATCAGAGGTGTCATTACAGTTTTGTCAAACACTGGCTCCTCTATTGTCTTCTGTCACTCAGTCAAGCCCATGGTCCTTGATTCATTTCCCAAGTCTGAATTTTCTGTGGGCATGACTGATGCCTGGTCTTGGAAAGGACTATGTGACGAGGCTGCTGAGAGGGTGGAGAGAGTCTCACCAGCAGTGGCTCCATGGCTCTCAGCAGTGATGGGGAACTGGGGTTTAATTTGCAGAGTGCTTGGCTGTCTCACCAACAGTCTGTTCTGAAAAGTGCGGAGTGACACTCAGTTGACCTAAGATGCTATTTGTTGATAGAGGTTCTATAACTGTGGATTCTGACTTCCTAGGCTCAGGAAGGTTAGTGTTGGGAACAAATGGCTCCTTGCTGATAAAGCAGGCATCTCTCAAGCCACTCCCTGGATGAAAAGTGATAACAGACTGGCCCCCAGAATGATTTCTGAGGGACTGTGGGAATGAGGACCCTGGGGACACAACAAAGATTAGCGGAAGACAGCTTCCTGTTAATGACTTGTCTGAGTGAGGGAATTGCATCATGGTGGACCAGAGTGTCTCAGCCCAAACATGGTTCATATTTTAGACTGGATAATCTTCATTGTAGTTGGTATGTGCATCGGAGGGCACTTGGCAGCACTGCTAGCCTCTATCTGTTAGAAAACAAGATGCCAGTAACATCTGTACTTCTTCCCAAGTTGAGACTACCAAGAATGTCTCCAGACATTGCCAAATGTCACCTGGGAGTGGAGGACAAAATATCACCTCTCCTTGCGAACTATGGCTATAACTAAATGAAGAGGTACCTTGAGCATCTCCCCTGGAAAGGTCTCTCTGTGGGTGTCTGGGTGGCTTCACAAATTGAAGGAATGAATGTGGGGTCTTGAAGTCAGAATCCTGGACCCAAGCCCTGCTCAGTAATCAACTCTGTGAATTGGAAAAAGTCATTTACTTAGTCACACAGTATTCTGGAGAGTGTAATGGACCTGGAGAAGCCAACAAGCTATGGAACGGCAAGAAAAACAAGAGAAGGACCATTTTCACCTCACCCTTTCTTGGGTGGACTCCAGGGAAGGGTTCCAGTGGACAAGTCCTCCCTACTCATTGCTGTGGTTACATGGAATGGTGGGCCTGCTGTTCAGATGTACTTCATATTCTGAGTTTTGTAATGAGGTCATCATTTTCTTGTCTGAGGCTGACATTCACATGTAAGCCTGCTTTTGAGCTTGGATGCCACTCCCTGCAGGCTGACCTCCATTGGACAGGCCCATTCCATCTCCCTCTGACTCTTCTGTGAAGTGTCTGCTCAGCTGCCCTGCACAATCACCCTCTGCCTCTGTGTGCCTGTCTGCTTCGGACTGCTGTCCACTGTTACCACATCTACCTTCAACACACCTGCAGTACCAGCTCGCCTTCCTTCTGAGGGACAGAGACACAGGGGCAAAGTCATCATTAAGGTCCCAAAGCTGAGGAGGGGTAGAGTCTCTAGGGAGTCAGAGTCCTTCAGGGGCCATGGCTCTCACTGAGATCCCTGGAGCAGTTCCACTTTGATGACTGCGTCTCCCCACTCCCTCCCACTACATGAACACACCGAGTGCTGGAGGCCACTTGTATAGACCCATTGTCTGCTTCCAGGTTTGCAGGATCAGAACTCATGTCCAGGGACAAAGTAGACCCACCTCTGAGTCCTCCTGCTTTACCATGAGTCAGGCACTCACGGGATAACTTTCCTTCCTCTCTGCTTCTCAGGATCTTGGGATGATGCTTGGCATCCCCTGGAGTTGACTCATCCTGCTCTGACTGTCCTAGAATCTGAGGTAGGAGTCTAGGTCCCAGTGTATAGGATAACAGGTTTCTAGAGGTTTTGGTGCTGTTGGCAGCAACACCAGGGCTTTGAGATGAAGCAGAAGCCAGTGTTTTTGATTCTGGATTTTCCCACCTCAAGTCAAAAAGGGAGGACTACTCACAGCATCTGGCCAGGTCAACTGGGTCTTGAGGCGAATCCACCTTGGATTCACAGTGGACAGCAGTCCACACACCCTTGCCTTGAATTGCCCCCATGGAGGCCTTTCAGCTCACTGTGCAGATCCTGGGAGTGTGGGAATAATACTGAGAAATGAGTGCCCAGGCTTCTCCCACCAGACCTTCAAGCTAGGAGGGGTGTGAAGAGTTGCAATGAGAGTCAACATGCAAGTGGCATGTTATGTGTATGCCAGGATTTGTTTGTACTTCTTATGCATCCTACATTGTTTAGTCCTCAGGATGGCCCTGGGAGGCACATGTAACTTTATCCTCATTTTAAGATACCACAAAGAGGTAAAGTGACTTGTGCAAGGTCACACATCTTAAAATCTCCCACTGCTAACTACTAGTCTCCATTTATTATGGAGGTGAGAGATTGTTCCTGGAGCAGCATAGCCTGCTCTATTAGAGAGTATGTGTTTGTGTGTGGAAACAGTAACAAAAACAAAAAATAAATTTACTATCCAGAAGATGTTTAGATTTGGCTTCATTTTAGATTTGTTTTTTGTCATCATAATTGTCTTCCTAATGGAATTGTGCCTGCATCAATATTAAAATGGGTTTCTATTCCTTGAACACTCAAGAGCAATGGTGTGTGTGTCTGTGTGTGTTCATTTCTATGTCTGCATGTGTCATGTGTGTCTGTCTGGTTATGTGTGTATCTTTATGTCTGTATGTTTGTGTGTGTCTATATGTGTCTGTGGGTCTATGTGTTCGTGTATGTGTCTTGGTTGGAGCTGGGTGAGGTGTGGTTGATGAGAGAAACTGGTCCACAAATGAATGGGAACAGCCAGGCAGAAAGATGCATCATAGACAGTAACTGAGCCATACACAAATGCTTCCCAGTGACTAGTCAACACTCATCCCTCATTCCATGGAGATTGAGTAGAGGGCCCTGGATGTGGGCAGGGCCTGAGTCCTTTTTATTAACTTCTGCAGCGCAATCTGTCTTCTTTTCTTAGTTTGCTACACTTTCAAAGCACCAGATGGCGTGTGCTTGGGAATGTGTGTGTGTGTGTGTGTGTGTGTGTGTGTGTGTGTGTGTGTGTGGCATGTGTACATGTGCATATGTATATGTGTGTGCAGTATGTGTATGATGGTATGTGGTGGATATGTGTGGTGTGGGTGAGTGGATAGCAAAATGAATGTGTGTGTGATGTAATATATATGTGTATGGCTTATATGGTGTGTGTGGTGTGTGTGTGGTGTGACGTGTGTGGTATAGGTGGGTGTTATAGAACCCAACTAGGGTTTACTCTTCCAGCACAATATACCAGATATCCACAGCGAGGTTGTAGCAGTAGAAAAGAAAGCATTTATTCACAGGGCCCCAAGCAAGGAGGGCTAGGCCACTAGTGTTCAAATCCTGGCTTCCTCCAATGACTTGCAGGCACAGATTTTTAAAGGCAGGAGTAAATTTCAGAGAAACAGAGGCTATAGGCAAAATAAAAAATAAATATGTGGAGGTTGCATATTGGTTTAAGACTAAAAGGGCAGGATATCTGAAGCAGGGGCTTACAGGTCATAGGTAGAGTCAAAAGATTTTCTTATTTGCAGAAGAGAAGCTTCGTTTAAAAATTGGGGGTCAGTAAGAAAAAATGTTACCTCTAGCTCCTGAACATAAGCTTCTTCAGTCCCCTCAGAAAGAAATTCAGAACAAAGGAAGACAGTCAGAGTTGTCTCTTTAGCTCTCCCCACCTGAGGTCTACATACCAGCAGATCCACTTGGTAAGGGTCCAGGCTATGGTCTGGGTTTCTGAAAGACAACTCAGGGACTTATGTTAACCTGTTATCCTTGGTTTCTATGTGGAAGGAAAACATCTCTGAACTCAACCTTCTTTGGCTATTGTTTTAGTCTACTATTATCTTCTTGTTTAACACATTGCCTTTTTACTTCTGGAGCTAGTTAGGTCCCTAGAATTTCTTTTGAAGGATCTCAGAATTTTTCTTCATTTCCATGCTGGGGTTCATTGGCCCTTAAAGAAGGGATCCCTGTTCCATCTTGTATGTGTGAGGGTCTGTGTGTAAGATGATTGTTGTGTGTGTGAGCTAAGTGTGTGTGGTGTGTGTGTGAGGTGTGTGTGTGGTGTGATGTGCAGTGTGTATGATGTATTGTGTGTGGTGTGTGTGTGTGTACAGTGTGTGTAGTGTGTGTTGTATATGTGGTATGTGTATGCGATATGGCATGTATGTGGTGTGTGTGTTGTATGTGTTTTGTGTGTGTGATCTGTATGTGTGGGAGTATGTGGACTGTGTAGGGTGTGTGGTGTTTGGGGTTGTGAAGTGTGTGGGGTATGGAAGGTGTGTGTGTGATGTGTATATGGTGTGATGTGTGTGTGGTATACATGTGGTATACATGTGGTGTATGTGATTGTTTGGGGGTGGTGTGTGAATGATGTGTGGAGTGTGTGGGTTGTGTGGAGTGTGTGGGGTTTGTGAGTTGTATGGTATGTGGGAGGTATATGTGTGTATGACCTGTGTGTGTGTTTGAAGACTACATTGGGATCACTTCAGGACACCTTGGAGAAATGGACAGGACAGAGAACAGAGCAAGGAGGAGTCAGAATCCTGTCTGTCTTACCTAGAGCAAATGCCTTTATCACCCTGAGCCTCTATGGCATCAATAAAATGATAATAAGAATCTTAGGTGTCCTGAGGATTAAACAAGGTAAGATATGTGGGAATATTATTTTCTCCATCGAATCTTTCTTTCTTGTGTTCTGGACATTTTAGTTTTCTCCAGTAACTTCTCTCTCATCTGCCCTTCAGTGCCTTTCTATCCAATAAATTTTCTTTGAAGCCTTCGAAGAAATCCTTTTCTGCCTGCTTGACCAACAACCACCCTCCCTAACTACAAGGGAGGGAGCTCTCAGGCTGGGATAGCGTGTGCTGGATCCAGCGGGGCTTGGAGTCACGAGGACTGAGACAGGTCTTCCAGATACAACATACAAACCCTCTTTCCAGCTCAGATCAGTTTTTCAAGGGGCAGGCAACTTCTTGACCAGAGGGTCATTCCACAGTTGCTTATTCTACTGTTTCCATGCCTTGCGATACCAGGGTGGGATGAGGATGTTTGTGAATATCATATCTTAAGAGACCATTCTTACTTAGAATATATGAGAAAATGACTTCTTGAAAATACCATGTCCCAGAGGAAGAAGACCACATTTCTGGCTTTGGAATCTGGAAGTGCTGGATTTGACAATTTCACTATTAACTGGTCTTTCTTTCTTTCTTTCCTTCTTTCTTTCTTTCTTTCTTTTTTTCTTCCTTCCTTCCTTCTTTCCTTTCTTTCTTCTTTTTTTTTGTATTTGGTAGAATACACATAATATTAACCTTTTAAAATGTATAATTCAGTGGTGTTAAGTATATTTACACTGTTGTACAGCCAGTGGGGAAGTTGCTTAATCTCTCTGAGACTTCAACTCTCTGAGCTCATTGTCATCACCATCGTCATCACTGGCAACACTACATTTGGAAGCTCCTTGTGCCAGAGGCAAAGTTTACTGAGATCTGGTGACAGAAAACAACCACCAACAGTCATGAGGCTTTGAGTGTGAGCCAGAAATTCTCCTGATTTATTCCTTACAATAACTTCATGAGGCAAATATTATCTCCGTTTAGAGATATGGAAACTGGCAAACACCCGTTGTCATGCCATGAGTAAAGGGCAGAACCAGACAGAATCTCCTTAGATCACAACTTAGCTTTCTCCAGGTATCAGATGATTTTTTTCACTTCTAACTCCCCAGTTACAAACTGTTTTTAATATATTTGAGCAAAAACAACACTTGGCACATATAGCAGGTTCACTTTGCCTTATTTCTAAAGCATCTGATCTCCTCTGAGAAGTACCTGACACTCTTTTCTGAGCTCTACCCAAGAGACACAAACAGAAAGTGAAGTAACAAGCCACCATTGACTGTGCTATGGGTGGGCATCGATGGCACCCAAGAAAAAGACTGTGCTGGGGGAAGGAAGGCCTCCTCACCTGGGCATGTGCCTCACAATCCCGTCTCCCTCTGGGCTCACAACCTCACCATGCTTAAGTCTCTTCTCATGGGCATTGGGATCTTTGGTTTCAAAGGTCTGTGGCATAAGACTTATTTTTTCTAACAATCAAGCATCTGTGCACAAACATATTATTTCCACGTGGCAAGTGCTGGAAAAACAGATATTTATATTTTATATATATATATATATATATATATATATATATATATATAATCTGTCAACCTGAAATCTAAAAAGGACCAGAAACCAGTTTGAAGAGTGAATATCTGGAGATGGCATCTGGGAGACAAAGACTTCTGAGAAATGGGGTCACTGTTCCGAAGATAAAAGTTAAATTCTTGCTTATATAAGCAGGAAATAAAGAAGCTTAGTGAGATTGTATAAGGCTGGTTTATGAGTTTCAACAATTTAGTCACAATTTGTTTTCTTTTCCTTGCAGCTTGCTATCATTTCCTTTCAATTTAAAGGAGTGTATTAACATTTCATCTTAAGCAATTTTTTTGTTGCTGTTTTTGTTTTTGTGTGTTTTTTTTTTTGAGTTGAGTCTCACTCTGTCACCCAGGCTGGAGTGCAGTGGCACACTCATGGCCACCCCAGCATCAACCTGCTGGGCTCCGGGGATCCTTCCGCCTCAGCCTTCCAAGTAGCCTTCCAAGTTACCACACCCGGCTAATTTTATGGTATTTTATTTTCATGTAGAGACGAAGTCTTGCCAAGTTGCCCAGGCTTGTCTTGAACCCACGGGCTCAGGTAGTCCACTCGCCTCGGCCTCCCAAAGTGCTGGGATTACAGGTTGAGCCACCGAGCCTGGCCCATCTTAAGCAATTTGGTGGTCATGAAGTCTCTATGAGAGCAAGAGGGAAGTTAGTCTATAATGATCAACAGTGAAGAGGGAAGGGGTCTTTCATGTATTTGCAACACTTTACAAAACAATGTAAGTAAGGAAGAAGGCTAACCTATAGTCAGGGAAACAAAGGATACAGCAGCCTGTTTCATGGCTCAAAGTAATTTAGAGCTCCAACAGCTTAGATTTTGATTTATTCTCACAGTTCTGCCAGTCATCAGCATTTAGTGAACAAATACAATGTGCCAGGCATTGTGTGATGGTGTTGTGATGTCACTGGGCACAAAGTTAACAAAGTCACTGACCTGTGGAGCTTGTGCTCTCCTTCAGGGCTGTTGACTTCTACACGTGCCTGAGAGGAAGGTCAGCATTTGCCTTTCCCACTCCTGCCCTTGATTTTCTTTCTGATTGCACTGTTTTCACTAGTGAGAAGCCTGCCCAGCAAGGTGCAATTCATGGCTCCCCTTCCTGCCCCCTCCTCATGCAACACCCCTCATCCTTTTCTGTGTAAATCCTCCTCCTTTCTCATTTCCACCTTCTGACTTCTCAGAGAAGCAAGAATATGCTTGGCACAGCAAAATTAGAAGTTCTGATGCCTTTTATTTCTCCTTGACTCCCTTGAGATCTAATTAAGAAGGTTTGGAGCAGCAGGCATGGGGCAGACTCAGATCTGTGATGTGGCAGCAACTCTACTTTCTGGCAGGCTCCTCCAAACAGTCTGAACCAAGTAAGCCTTGACCCTGCCTCCTTTTCCCCTCCTTTTCCTTCCCCAGCACAGTGAGGGGACAACTCTTCCTCTCCCCTGGGTTCTACTCTTCTGTGGGCACAGCCTTGCTTGAATATATTAAATCACTGAGGGTTAAACAACAAGGAGTAATAGGCACTATATGCTTTACAGAAAGGCATTCAACTTCACATTAGATGTAATGCCATATTCTGTGTTTAGAGTTGGATCTAAGCAGAAAGAGCCATTTTGCAATACCTGGTGGACAAGCTACTTGGTTCCATATTAAGAATATGGAAATCTTGAGATAATAAGTGGCAAGGTTGATGCTAGAACCTAAAGCCAAGGTTTATCTTTCCCCAAGATATGATAAAATATATTTGAAGAGGAGAAGTCCTTGCTCAGCGCCATAGGGATACTTAAGCTCCTCTCTGATTGGAAGATATTTCTTTTACTTTTGGCTTGTTATCTTTCATCAGGAACACTTGGAGAGGAATTTGTGACTTGAAGACCTTCATGTTATCCCTGACACCACAGTTTATTTGCTGCCTCCAACTGTTCCCCCAGCTAAGCACACATCTCAGAGCTCAGTGCTTCAATGCCTCACTGCAGAGTCCAGAGAAACTCAGAAGAGGCTTGTGCTACCTGGTGTCATATCCACAGGGGAGAGGAGATTACAGTGGGGCCTGTGGTTCAGTCTGGGAGAGATCAGCAAAGGTAGTGAGGGCAGAAGACAAAGAGAAGAATTGAGACGTGGCAGAGAAAGAGAGAGAGAAATGTAGAATAAATAAGTAGAAGAAGAATTTTAAAAAGATGAAAAGATTAGGCACATACATACAGACACATACAGAGACACACACCCACACACACATAGCAGTAGGGACAAGAAATAACCATAAAATGAAACGTGACAGTTCTTATCAAATTACCGTGGTTTTCAATATGCATGGTGTGCTATTATTGCTGGCAAAAAATCAAAGCACTCCTTATTCTTTCCTCATGACTGAATAATTTCACACATATTATGACATTGAAAATCAACTCAACAGGCCCCAAATATTCACTTTTTCCACTGAATGATTTAAAAATAAATAAATCAATAATAAAACTCATTTGCTATGGCCATACTACTCCTAGCGCATCACCTACCCTCATTTTACTCATGAGATTTCTCGGGAGATTTGATTCTAATACTCGTTTTCTGTTTTCTTGTTGTCCTTTTCTTTTTATTTAAGTATTTCCTCTTTGCTTCTTCACTCCTGCCAAGTAAGTCTTCGAGTCTTAGAGTAAAGTGCCAGAGGAAGGGCTGAGTGGAGACTTTGGCACAGAGTCAGGCAGGTCACCTCTTGTTGTCAAATATGACTCAGCAATTATCTGTAGGGTGTAGTAAAGGAAGCAAATAGTAATAGGAGTGTAACTGCTGGTGGACTAGGACATAAACCCTGGGAACCAAGAGTTGCACAATGCCCACTGAAGGCAAGCTTGACCTGGTGGCTTTTCCTGCTTCCTTGGCACAACAAAAATACCCATTTGCTGGCAAAAATGTTACTGAACTCAGTGCAGCAAAGTGACACTGGGATTGCAGAGAGAGAAAGTGAGACATTTATTGCAGGATGCTAAGCAAAGAGAATTGGGCAGCTCATGTGTAAGATCTGAACACTCAGATGGCTTATGGATAAGAATTTTTAAAGGTAGTAAGGTAAGGGTTGTAGGGGTTCAATGCATGGAAGCTGTACATTGGTTTGACCCAAAAAAGCAGGATATCTCAAAGTGGGGGCAAACGGGTTATAGATATATTCAAAGACTTTCTGATTTTGCAACTGATTAAGAAGGCAAAGTTTTGTCTAAAAATTTGGGATCATTAGAAAAAAATGTTTCCTCTGGCTCTTGGGTGTAACCTCCTGTCACCCACTCAGGAAGAAATTTAGAACAAAGAAGGGCGGTCAGAGTTAATTCTCAATTCCTGCTTATTGGAAGTCTATGTGCCAGTGATTTCATTTGGTGGAGGTATGGATCTCTGAAAAACAACTCAGGGATATATATTGTCTTTAATTTATAGGGAACCAAACATTCTCTTGACTCTAACTTCCTTGACTGACATTTTAGCCTACTATTACCTTTTTGTTAGGTCAGTGAGCTGGTGCCACAGGAAAGATATAAAGAATTGCACAAAGCGTAGTTTATAAAAAGTTTATTTAGAAAGTAGATCAGAAAACAAAGGGTGGATCCACCTCTCCAAGATTGGAGAGGGGGCCAGATGCTTGAGGAACATTTGGCAGCAAATGCTCAAGCTTGAAAGCTTTTAAAAAGCTTTTAGTGGGGACAGGTAGGTATTCTTAGGTGAGATAATACAGGAACTGTTGCCATGGTGATGGGGTGGCAGTCTGTGTCACCTGGGTCACAAAAGGTTGATCATAATGGATTAGGTCAGCTTGACCCTTGATGACTGGAAGACAAATACTTTGGATACAAGAGTAATTAGTACAAAGCATGCTTGAGTGGTTACAAGACAATTATCAATAACTACCTCTGGGAAACCCATTTTGTTTCTTGTTAATGACTATAAAGTGAGTTAAAGTATGTTTCTGAAAAAGCATGACAAAGCTAAGCAATGTTAAAATGATTCCACTCTGACTAAAGTTACTTTATTTTGACTTTTCACTCTTTCATTCCCACCTCTTGTTGTTTCAAAATATTCTTATTTATGGCTAGGGAATAGGGATGAAGTTCAACCTTCTGTAGTTGTTTCCTGCTGAATTGGGGCATAGATATGTCCCTATATGCCTAAAGTAAGAGGAAGAGATGAGGGTACAGGAGCCAATGGAGTGTTTAGAGATTTTTAGTGTCTGCTCCATGTAAAAGCACACTTAATTAGAACTAATAACACTACAATAAGAGCTTTTATCATCTCTGTTACAACATATTAAGGTTTGGATGTCTGGTAACATATATGTTTAAATAGTTACCCCAGTGGGTTTGGCACCCACTATAGGAATCCAAGTTTCACTGTTGCACTAGTAAACTTCTTACTCCATATGTGGATGTCCCCACAACATGTTTCCGAGTGTCTTTGGGTTTTGTGATAGGAATTTATAGACAATTATGAAAGGTTATTTTTGGTTTTTAAAATTTTTTATTTTAAATATGTGGGGAACAATTCAGGGTTAGGTATACAAATGTTCATTTTGCAGGTACCCTTGTTGATGAGGCGTGCTCCCCCCACCCTTTTTTTAAGGGAGTCAGGAAAGTTAAGATCATTTTTTGTTTTACATATATACAGGATTCTCTAAATGTTGAAAAACAGAGGAAAACACATTTGGGGAAAAAAATATTCATATATTTGGTCAGAGTCCTGTAGCTGATTATAAACAGCTATTGGTGACTGAAGCCTGCGTAGGCAAAGTTTGAAAGAGATCTCAGATACCATTTTTAGATTTTATAATAGATGTTGTAGTTTACCTGATTTGTAGTCAGTTCAGGAGGAGGATATAAGGGAGATGTGGTTCCTGAAGCCTCCTCTTGTTTCTTCCCTCTCCCCAGAAAGACTGAATTGAGAGCCTGAAACTTTTATTTATTTTTATTTTTATTATTTTTTTGAGTTGGAGTCTCACTCTGTCACCAGACTGAAGTGCAGTGGCCGCTCCCGGCCACTGTAGCCTCGACCTCTGGGCTATGGTGATCCTTCTGCCTCAGCCTTCCAAGTAGCTGGAACTACAGGTGCGTGCTACCACACCCGGCTAATTTTTGATTTATTGTAGAGGTGAGGTCTCACCAAGTTGCCCAGGTGTGTCTCTAACCCGTGGGCTCAGGCAATCCACTTACCTCAGCCGGGATTACAGGCTGAGCCACCGAACCCGGCTGAGAGCCTGAAACTTTTATGTTGGAGAGTTTGTTAAATGTTAAAAGTCTTAAAAGCCTGATGTTAAGACAGAAATACAGGCCATTGTAAAAATTACTCATTTAGCCAAAGTGATAGTCCAAAGATCTTAAGAAGCAAAAACCTTGCTCTTGATAAAGAAGATTTATTTTTAAAACAGTGAAAACCAACAAAAACAGCAGGAGACTAACTGAATTTTATTATTCCTTCCTCTTCTGTTGTATATAGAAGATATTCTTTTAGAAATTTGGAAGGGCTGGGACTTGGATAAAAGTTATTTTAAGAGTGTTAAAGGCAGTATATATTGAAGGTTATCATTAAGAGGCTTGTGTTTGTGTTTCTTAGTACTATTGTGGCCTAATACTAGTGTAATTGATATTAATGGTTAATTCATAGAAGTAACTAAAATTTTTGTAAACTTGATTGTTCATAGAGGTTCTTTTACATATTTTTTCACAAACCTTACAATACCATTTTACAACATACTTGAACCCTTTATTTTTGTCTTATACTTTCCTTCTTTTTAAGTAACCAGTCATTTTATTATGAAACAAAAATTTACTATAAAAGATTCTTTCCTATTCAAAATTATTCTCTTTCCCTTATATTATTTCTTAGCAAAAAAAAATACTTTTATATCAACAACTTTCTTTACATCTCTCCGTTGTTTTCTAGCTTCTTTCTCTTTACTTTTTTACATCTATAATTTGAATTAACTTTTAGTAACTTCTGATTAAGACATAGATGGTCAGGACAAAACAGCTGTCATCTGTGTTAATTAAGAAATTAAGCCGGGCTGGGTGGCTCAGCCTGTAATCCCGCGCCTTTGGGAGGCTGAGGTGAGTGGATTGCCTGAGCCCGTGGGTTCGAGACCCGCCTGGGCAACTTGGCGAGACCGCATCTCTACAATAAATTAAAAAAATCAGCTGGGCGTGGTAGCGCGCATCTGTAATTCCGGCTACTCGGAAGGCTGAGGCAGAAGGATCGCCGGAGCCCAGCAGGTCGAGGCTGCGGTGGCCGGGAGCGGCCACTGCACTCCAGTCTGGGCGACAGAGTGAGACTCCAACTAAAAAAAAAAAAAAAAAAAAAAAGAAATTAATTTA